>BRZM01001378.1:0-45092 GCA_033238685.1 Lates japonicus | reverse complement strand
GGCATATCAACCCCAATAGTCTAGTACAATTTTATGGCTCAAAAACCCACAAACTTAGATTTTTTACAGAGTGCAGTGAACTCAAATTCGTTCAACGAGCAACAAAGCTCTCACAAAGTGACAAAGAAAAGATCCTGACCTCCCTTACAAAACCCATTTTAATCTCACACCTAAATCCTCAAAATCTGATTTTTCTTTTCCTGTTACATTGTTCTCGTCAGTTGTTTTAAAGACTGAAGTGGATGCTCTCTCGTCCACACCTTGACGACCTCAGACCACCTCAAAACCAAAATCTATAGATTTGGTTCCCTCCATTCCAATTTTTACAGACTGCTCAAAATAAAACTACAAATGGCACAAAAGAAGTTCTCTACACTTTAGTTGATGGCTGAATTTTTCAGTCAAATTAAGCTGTGTTTAATTGTGGTATATGTTATCAATTTTCACAGTGGTTTGAGACTGTATTTAAAGTAGTTCTCTGTGGAAATGTTTTTAAAACCAGATTTGAAGAAAAAATAAAAAGTAAAAACAGCCCTTCCCAGCAGGATAGAGAATGTAAAAATATACTTTGTGAAATATGTATTATTTCACGTAATTGTTTTGTTTTGTTTTCCTTATTTTCATATAAAATGGAATCACCTGGAATAAACTCAAAAAGTGAAGCTGGGCGGTTTTGTGATTTTCCCATGTGCGCAATCAAGGTTGACAGAGGTACATGTGTTTATCTCAAGAAAAAATAAATATGGATTCATCAAAAGCGAATAGATACAACACACTCACCTTGATCAAACCGCTTACATAATGAAACTGCAAAGTGAAAAAAATAAAACAATAGGGACCATTCTCATGATACATTAATAATAATAATAACAATAATAATAGTACAGTTAATCATGTTGCTATAACACCTCCTTCACAATTATTATTCATACAGTAATACCCAAAGTTCCATTCATTTGACAGGAGTAACATGGTTACAGCTGTTTGTTATGGTTATGTAAACAGTCAGCTACGTTGCTAGTGATATACAGTATATTGAACCCAGTTGTTTCAATATGACTTCGCCAGTATTTTCATATCAAGATAGCTTAAGAAAACAAGATGACGTTTTGTGATTTTAAACTGAAGCCTGATTAAGAGATAGATTTAACTCTGTTGAGATGAAAAAAAAAAACACTGTCTCATGATGATGACTTCATTATCTCTTTCCCAAGATAACATATTGTGTTTTTGATGGCTCTCACTTAACATTTTTTTACAATATCCTTGCCTCACGGAACGTGCCTCAAAAGCATAACTGTCTTTTGTGAATTTTGAACAAGTGCACCAAAATAAACCACTGTATCGCTGGTACACTTTAGTCCTCCAGCCAGCGGGGGGTCAGCATGCACTGAATGCCAGTGTACATACAGTGCAATGGTAAGTGTGAACAAGGTGTTAAGATTGAATTGAGCATGTTGCTCAAAGGACCAATCACTACATTTCACATCCAAAGCCAACTTTCAACGCCAGGATGGGATGGGTTCTACCAGTAAATCGAATTTCCTTTTATTCCATACAAATCATCAGCTTTTACTGACTTCCAATTCATGTTTGGGACTTAGACAGACTGTAGGAGCAAAACAAATAAAGTTACAATAAGCTTTCAAGATGAAAATTTGGCTCACCACGAGTCCCTTATATAAGACTGAGTTCGTCTTGAGTTAGGGAGAGTAAAAGCTTGGTCGAGCAGCAACAGACTGGGAGTCTACTAGAGGGTTCTATACAGTCCTTTAAGAGTAGGTAAGTTGGATCCAGATCAGATAGTTCAGACCAGTTTAGTGGGTTCTCACACTTTCTGTCAGCTAAAATCCATCTTTTATCCCTTTTTTTTAACCTCAGGATCCAGAGGCGGAAGGGCTGCAAGGGTTATGGGTGATGGTGGTTGGTGAGATCATACTGTCTCTTGTTCAGGAGAAAAAGAGATATTGAGGAAAAATATTAGAAATACCCGAAATCCTCGCATCACCCATGAGCATCCCCTTGGTTCAGGTGAAAGAAGTTTTACAGGTTTGGTGAAAACTTTGTTGGCGAGGGATGTGTTCCTCTATTTCTTGCTGCGCAGAATCTGGTACTTATTTCAAAGCCATATACACACATCCTTTTAAACACACCAAAATTAGAAATGGCTTCCTTCCCCCACCCCCAAAAAGGAGAACAAAGGAATACTTTCAACAGTAATCATGAAAAATAAGTGAGGTACGGTCACAGTAACTGAGTTGTGGAGAACTCAGCGGAGGAGGATGCTAATAAATACCACGAAGAAGAGAAACAGGAGGGTTCTTATAACCTTGTCTTCTTTTTTTGTGATAATCCTTTCCTCCTGTTTCATGTTGAGGCGCTAGGCATTGGGTTTTTCCGTTTTTGTGTTTGAGGTTGAAGGGTCTATAGGGGTTTCAGTTTGAACTCCTAAATAAGCCCCTCAACCCTTGTCCTGTTCTTGGAATTGATGCTGTGCTGCTGTAGTGTTTATCCTCTGTTTAATAACCTTCTGTCGAATCCCGGTCCCAAAAAGTAGAGACTAGCCAGACGAGTAGAAACTCAACCCAGCACAGAGGGAGGTTCCACAGAGGCATCTTCAAACCCAGATTGACCTATTGCCACCCTTAGCGAATGGACAGCAGGTAACATCAAGGCTTGAAGAAGGGATCCAGACTGGACCGTGGCTGAGGGCTGGGCCGGGCCGGGGTCAGAGGTTAGAAGGCGGATCCAGTAATAGCATTGTGACTGCTTCTATCAGTCCTTTCAGACTGTCCATCTGCTCCGACAGGTCATCCTGCTCATAAACCTGGAAGACAGAAAGTAGAGGTTTCATAGGCTATAAACTTTACAAAAACCTTGAGCTTGAATGTTGTGTGGGATGCTGCACCCTAAACCTGAATTTATATCATTCAAGGAGGCCCTGCTTCAAACCTCATGTTGTCAGCTGAAGAAGATTTTTTACTTGCATCCCAGAGCAACACAGGAATGTAGTCTGCCCAACTATGAACCTAGTCCTTGTCTTAACATGAACTCACCTAACCCTAATGGAAATATAGAAGAGTGATGAACAGTCTGCTTGCTGCTACAATACTCTTAGCTTCAATGGCGAATGTGAGAGAAAATGGCTGAACTACTTGTAAACCAAACTCTGGTAGTGTTAGCCTGACTTCTGTCTCATATGACTGGCCCTCCAACTGACAGTTTAGCAGCTGTGCAGGAGAGAGAACTATGAGAAGAAGTCCGATGTTTTCTCATCATTTTACCTGCCAATCATATCAGTCACTGTCACCTCATGGCTTCATATGTTGAATCTTGAATCGGTCAGTTTACCATTTAACAGAGTCAAACTTTTTGTAGTTTAATAACATGGGTCAGCACAGTTGGCCCTGCTGTTGGTGTATTAAGAGTACACACAATCGGGCAATGATAAGACTAAAACTTGCAGTACCTAACCAGTGGAGAGGACATAAATCACATAGTTTTCATTGCTCCCTACCACCTCCCTGGTCATACATTCCATTTTGAATGTGTTCCTCCCGCATTCACTCACTCATTCATTCATTATTGTGCAAGTCAACTTGCATAGACTAGAAAGTTGATGCAGATACCTAATCCATCACAATGAACGTCATGTCTGTTTTTATTTCTGTCAGAGTTCAGTTATTGTTGCCTGGCAGTGGAGTGCAGACTTTTAAATCTGCACTTATAACTGAATAAAATAAAAGGTGACTTTATGTTGACTGTGATGGATTATCTCTCAGCAGCAAGTTTTAAGTCTCCGCAAGCTGACTGAAGTGAAACCAATGGCTGCCTGAGGGAAGAAAATCAAAGTAAAAAGCTGGAAACTAACCAACAGAAATGCAAAGTTGACATGATTTCTAGTTAATGGGCAAAATCAAATATAAAGCCAGTGATAATGTACATGTTCACAAACTGTGTCACATCAGGTCAGATAACAGTAGGCCTCTGAGTTAACCACATCAAATATGTTGGAGTTGTTGCTGTCACTGGTCTGCAGGCATTTCAAAGGACAGGACACACTCGCAGTGTGAACGGCTGCACTTTAATCCTGCAGATACTCTGTGATCACTGTGTAATGGCATGTTTGGTCCAGCTATACAAACTGTCACCTCTGAGTGGGCCGGCTTTAGTGCCTCCATCTGTGTGTTTGTGAATGTGTGCGCGAGTGAAACAGTCAAGTGCACATCTCTCAGTGTGTTATATTGAGCGTGGCCTTCATGCAGAGTTTGTCCTTGCAGTCGGAAAAAACTATTCAATATTCTCCTCAGTGCTGTGGAAAACCAATAAAGGCACACATATTTCTCATACTTAAACCTCAGGGTTTGTGTCAAAGCACAAAACCTTCTATGTGTACTTGTAGTGCATTAGTGATGTACGGTCATTGTACAAATCTTTCATTATAATGCAATGATCCTGCTTAACTAACACTCCAGAGAACAAGTATTTACTAAGGCACTGCCACTGGGTGCAGCTACTGTGGAAATGTTCTTGAAGTTAAAGATAGACTGGATCAACTAGAAAATATACAGTAATTAGTATAATCTGAATCACTCAACAGTGCACTTTACACCTTGTTTTTTGTGTTTAATTATTTGTGTGGGAATCAAATCATTACAGTAGAATTCAATCGGCTACATTTGTTTTGAAAAACAGCAATGTTTTTAAAATGTACATTTACTTACTATACATAATTGTTTAGAGAGAAAAAAGATTTGAGCATGACGGCTGCAGTTATGGATTATTTTCATTACCAGTTAACTTGCTGATTATTTTATCACTTAATCATTTGTAAAATTACAGAAAATAATAAAAAACTCCCAGCCCAATTTCCTGTTGATGTTTTGTCAATGTCTTTTAAATTGTCTTGTTGCCTTTCTTGTCCCAGCAACACTCCAAAACCTAAAGATAACTAGTTAAATATCACATGTGACAGAGACCAATGTTGTTTTCTTTCCATTGACCATACTGTATTGATTAACTCAATGGCTGTCTTTGAAATTAACTTTAATGAGTAGAATTTCCTATTTTGTACAAAAAAAAATTAGTTTAAACCTGTTCATATTAAGGGCTGAGATAATATTTTGTATTTTGTAAGAAGTTGGTTATAAAAATTGTTATTGTTATGTTCTAAAAATTAGACAATGTAAATGTTTGATCATATCATGTAAAATAATCTGTGTGGTCTATGGTATATAGTCCTGAAAGACATTTTAGAACAGTTTTGTGTCTCTGTCCAGAGAGGCCTAAGAGAGACCTGCTGATCCAGATTTGAAAATCAGATATCAGTCTGGTCCAGTTAAAGCTTTTAAGCTGACCAGAAAGTCATGTTGGATCAACTTTCGACTGGTTTCTGCCTCAGGACAACTGAACTCCCCCTCCAGTCATATATAGATTTTTATATTGTCTCCATTTAAACCACCAGTGGGGCCCAATCACAGCAGGATGCCAACAAACATCCTGAATTAACCAACGGCAGCCAGTTTAACAGCTGGAAAGGCAGTAGGAGGTCCACCACTTTGGTGCAGACTGAAATATCACTACTATTTTATTTTAACATAAAACATTTAGCTGCTGTGTCCAGCCTTACAGAGCTGTTAAGATGGCCACAGACCTTTAGTCTTGTTAATACTTGTGAACAGTGTTGGGCATGTTACTTGAAAACCATAATTATTTACTTAATTTCCCTGAGGGAGTCATCCCAAAGGGATCAATAAAGTCTGTCTAAGTCTACACATAATTCATTGAAAAAGTAATTACAGTACTTTTGTCAACTGAACTAAATTTGGTACATGCATCCAGAAGGTCCTCCAGTACTGTCACACCAAATACGTTGAAAATACAATAATGCTTCACTTAATAATACTTTTGGCTTCTACTTTTTGTCTTTTGTCTGTTGTACTATTTTGTCCTCTGTGAGCTTTGGCAATGTCAATGTCAATCTTTAGAAGTACAGAGCTTTTTTAGTTTAACAGATTTTGGTTAAAATCAATGTTTAAATTTTGCATTAATGCAAAGTCAGAGTCTTTTGTATCTAGTTTTGAACTCTTGTGTTCCTTTTCAACAGGTGACATAAATCTCTCTTAAATGACTGTGGAGATTCACATATAAGAAGAGAAAGGACAAATAACACCCGTAAGGTTGTCATTAATCTGTGTAATGCCCACAGAATGTGATCTTTTGACCTCCCACTTTCCCTCTGAGCGAGACCATAAAAGCTCATCCAGAAGCCACACGCTGCCAGGTAGTTTCCACTTTCCACGGACAAAAGGGCTTCTATAAAAATCATAAAAGTGTATAAAGAACCGCATGAAACCCCAGTGACCTCCTGATCTGGTTTGTTGACCCATTACAGCAGAGTTTCTCTGAGTCTGTAAACGCTTCATTGATGGGATAAAATGCCTGTTGATGTTCTGTGTTTCTTGCTGATATCCTGTTATCTCTGTCGGCCTGCTGACCTGGATTTACACTCCTCTATAATCAGACAGAGATTGATCCCAACACAGTGGAGCGAGCAGAGTTTCACACTGACCCAGAGTAATCTAAAAAAAACAACAGAAAAAAATTGTGTTTACATGTCTCAAGCCTTCTGTCCACATATTCCATCTTTTTCCTTAGAATTCTGCCACTGAATCGAAGTGATAAACTGTCAAATCTCTTTTATTACTGAGAAATCAGGGAGACTAGGTGGAGACAGACAGTTGACACAGACATGTTATGTCTTATTTAAGAAATAACTGAAAACACAGGAGGAGGAGTGAAGGCTCAAAATGCAGAATAACTTGTCAGCAGGAAAACCTGGTTCTGAACAAGAACTTGTTCTAAATTTGTGATAATATGAAGTCAATTGCACAAGCTCTTAATTAGCCTACTCACTTAATTAAAACAGGATGCATCACACAAACTAATTCTGACCAAAGTAGATAAGCAGACAAAGCTAACATAATCTAGTCTATGATAATATACACTGATCAGCCACAACATTAAAACCACTTGCATAATATTGCGTAGGTCCCCTTTGTGTTGCTAAAACAGGTCTACAACGATGTTAAATTGGGTGGCATGTATCAAAGTAACATCCAGATGAATATCAGGCCCCATGGTTTCCCAGCAGAACTTTGTATTGTAAAGAGATGATTAATGTTATTCACTTCATCTGTCAGTGGTTTTAATGTTATGGCTGATTGGTGTAAGTTCTGAATTGCCTGTACCAGTGGTAATCTGCTCAGCAGTTAAACTTAAGTCAATATTTTAATGTCAAGAATATTATTACTCTTTTGTTATTTAAAATATAGAAAAATGTTAATTCTGTTCTTAATTCTTTTTGTTTCACAGTAATAGAAAATATCAGATAAGCATGACTTTGAGTAAAGAGTTTTTCATGCACACACATGGAGAGGGTAGATGCAAGGGAAATTTACTAAAATAAGATGTGGTGTGCAAGCTCACAGGTGGAAAACTAGTAACAGTCCAATCAGGTAAACATACGGACCATGCAAGTGAGGAAGATGATAATGAGGCTTGAAGAAGGAGTTAGTTTGCCAGGATCAACAATTTTTAAAAAGCAGGAGCACTCAGGAAACAAGCTGATATACTGAGCACATGCACACTGTCTTCGAATGGTGAAGAAAAGCCTCTTTATAATTGCACTGTTTCCTTGTCAAAGATCAAGAGAGAACTTCATGACCATAACCTCAGAGGATTCATCACAAGATGCACCTGGTAAGTCTCAAAAAGCTGGGTTACACTCCACAAAAAAACATACAAAAAGAAAGAGAAGAAAGAGTTCTGGAACAGTTCTATGGACTGATGAAACAAAAACCAACCTCTGTCAACATGATGGAAAGAGGAAAGTGCAGAGAAAAAAGGAACAGCTCGTGACCCATAGCCACCACCTCATCTGTCAAAAATGGTGCTGGTTCTGTTATGGTTTTGGACATGAATTGTTGTCAGTGGAGCTGGCACATCAGCATTTATTGATGATACCACTGCTGATGAAAGCAATAGGATGAATACAGGGGTGTACAGGAGCATTCTGTGAGCTCAGATTCAGCCTAATGTATCACAACCCACTGGACAAAATTTCATCATCCAGCAGGACAACAATCCTAAACATACAGTCAAAGCAACCAAAGAGCTTTTCAGTGAAAACCAGACTAAAGACACAGTGACCCCACAACAAACAAGAGCTGAGGGAGGCTGCAGTAAAGGCCTGGGAGAACATCACCAGTGTATGCTGAGGTTTATGGGTCCAAGTCTTCAGGCAGTGATTAACTGCAAACGATTTTCCACTAAACATTAAATATAATGATTTTTTTTCACTTCACGTGTACCTGTCCAGTTACTTCTGAACCCTTAGACTTTGGCTACTGTGTTGAAAGGCCTGTATCTCCCATACAGTTATAGTGATGTAAACCTTCTAAACTTAGGCTCTCTGTGGCACTAAAATTATGGTCTGGCAGGGAAAGTCAGCAGGGGCTGAAAGGAGGAACAGTGGAACACAAATATATTAAACTGAAGTAGCAGGCATGAGATTATTAGTTAACCTATTAAATGACAGAAAAAGTAATTGTACTTGGTCTAGTCCTGATTTCAATCAGATGCAGAAAATACCACTACTATCACCAACTATAGTAACGGCAGCAACAAAACAGGAAATAGATAGACATTTAGCTACCATCTCAGTGAATTCATAATAACTAATGTGTTCTGTGACCTCCCTTCACTGTCATAAGGTCTAACCTTCATAACTCTGCTTTCAGACTGAGTGACAGAATAAAGAGTCTGAGGACATTGGTGGTGTTTGGGGTTAAAGGTCAGCTGATGTATTTTGTACGTGTGTGAGCAGAGAGAGAGAGAGAAAGAGAGAGAAAAGATATATATATGTATAAAGACAAACACTTATAACTTCAGGAGCGCGAAATAACCTCAAAGCCCATGAAAAGACAATGTGTATTAGAGCCTGATGAATCTTACTCCTCTGTGCCAGTGAGCTACACTGTTGCACTGGGTGACATGTTCCTACATACTGTCCTGCTGCTCCAAATACTGACTAGAACACCAAATGAGGATTAATCTGCAGCTGAAAATAGTCCCCAACAAAGAACTATTTCTTCTTATTTAAGTAACATTTGATTAAAAACTACAGTGCCCATCTGTTTTAAGAAATAACTAAACCTTTTTCTTTCTTTCTTTTTTAATGAAACATGATATTTATTTATTAGGAACTAATTTGCCTGAGAGGAACATGGGAAGGAAGTCTGAAACTGTATCCATATCACACCCCCCACTGTTCTACTTTATAATGTGTCACTGGTGTAACAACATAATAAAAGCACTACTGTAGTGTACTTTACTCCCAGTGTGTGTCACAGTCTATTAACTAGCTGTGTGTATGTATATGTGTGTGTGTGTGTGTGTGTGTGTGTGTGTGTGTGTGTGTGTGTGTGTGTGATGGATAGGCCAGGGGGCTGATGGGAAAAGACCAGATCAATTACAGAGATAGAGCAGCAGATGAAGAGAAAGACCTGCTGACCTTTAACACTCTCTCTCTCCGCTCTACCATCCTTCTATCTCATTTTCTCCACTCCTTATCATCATCCATTGCTTTTCTCCAGATTTTCTTTGTCTCTCCTCTCATCCTCTGCATCTGTCTCCTTCCCTCCTTCTTTCCTCTCTCCTCCCCCTATCGCGTCTACCTTCTCCTTGTTCGTCCCTCCTGAAGCATCCCTGTCCTCCGTTGTGATGGCCTCTTCTTTCCTCTTCGTGTCCACATCACCTCCTTTTCTCTCCTGTTTTTCTCTCATCCTCTTTCCTCCATCCATCCTCCAGAAGCATCCCTCTCTCTCTTCCTGTTGCCAGGGTGACACCTCCTGCTCATTTACCCTTTCCTCCCGTCTTCCTCCCTCACACCTCTCCTCTCCTGCTCATTTCATCTCCTTTTCCCCTCCTCTGTCTTCTTCTCTCCCTCCCTCCTTCATTTCCTGTCTTCTTCTCCTCTCTCCTCCCTGTCTGTCCCTCCTGAAGAATCCCTCTCTTCCTGTTGCCGTGGCGACACCTCCTCCTGTCCTATTGTCATTGAGTCACATATGAATATTTAACAAGTCCTGACGTCCGGCATCCCTCCACATCATCTTCTGTCGTTTATCTCTCTGCCTGTCCTCCTCCGCTTTCCCCTCCCACCTCTCCGTTCCCTCTCTCCTCTCCTCTCCATCTATTTCTACCCCCTTCACTCTTACACCCTCCTTGATTTTCCTTCCATTTACCAATTCTCCACCCTCATGTCCTCCTCTCCCTTACTCTCTCCTTTCCTTTTCCCATTTTCCATTCTGCCCCCCCCCCACCCACCCCCCGGCCTCATCTTTGTCTCTCCTCTCCCTCCTTCAATCCTTCTTGTCCTCCTTTCCTTCTTTCCTCTTTCTAGTACACCCCCTGCTTCCTCAGCTCCTCTTTCTCCCATCTGTTTCCATTTCTCTTCCCTTCTCCCCCTCTTTCTTACCCTCTCTGTCCTATTCCTTTTCGTCTTTACTCCTTCTCCTCCTCCCTTTATACTTCATCAACTCTCTTCCTCGTCCTGTTCTACCTCCTTCTAATTTTCCTATTTGTCCTATCTCCCCCCGCCTGTACATCACCGTCCTTTTTTCTATACTCATCCTTTCATCCTCTCTTCTTTTACCCCTTATTCCTCTCCCACTGCCTCCTCTACTCTCTTCTCCTTCTTTTCTTTCTTCCCTTTCTCTTCTGCCTTTCTACCTCTCATCAGTTTCAGTCACTAATGAACTCTGTTTTATTCTACAGCTGAAAGGCCACCTACACACCGGAGGGAAGAAAACAGGTGTAGTGACAAAGCTGTGCAGGTGTGTGTGAGTGTTTGTGTGTGTGTGTGTGTGTGTGTGTGTGTGTGTGTGTGTGTATCTTCCTCCCTCTCTGCCTCTCTCTCCCTCAGACAGTCTGTTCTACCCTCCAACTACTTTTCTTTCTATGTGTTTCTTGAAATTTACGGACAGTTTTACTACGACTCCTGTTACTACATCTGACATCTGCTACACTACAGAGCTGCAACTACAGACTCCAGCTGTGTTCTCCAGTTCAATATTTGGCTGGGCTGGTATATTTGCAAATATCAGCAGTATTAGTGTATGTATTGGTAAGCAACAAGAAATGACAGTGCAGAAATATATTTCAGAAATATATTGATCAGCCATAACATTATGACCACTGACAGATGAAGAGAATAACATTGATTATTTTGTTACAATACAACATTCTCCTGATAAACCTTACTTAGTTACTGTGACACATACCACCAACTAAATATTGTTACAGACCAAGCACACACACCCAACGGCAAAAGCACTCCCCAATGGCAGGGGCCTCACCCAGCAGTACAATGCTCCAACCACACTGCACACAAATGGCCCTAGGAACACGACAAAGAGCCTAAGGTGCTGACCTGGCCCACAAACTCCCCAGATTCCAATCTGGTTGCTTGGTCTACAGCAATGTTTAGGTGGGTGGTACATGTCAAATTACCATCTAGATGAAAACCAGAACTCAGCAGAACATTCTATTGTAACAAGATGATCAATATTATTCACTACATCTGTCAATGGTTTTAATGTAATGGCTCATCAGTGTATATAGATATGCTTACAATCATTTTTGAAACAGTATCACCAATACATAGTTTAGCCACTAAACTGACCAGTTTTCTTTTATCCTGTAAAATTTTCCACTATGGACTGTATCTTGCTCATAATTCTTTAATAACTAAATTTGAGGAATCTTTAAAATGTCACAGGTGTAATATGTGAGCACTATACCAAGTATTTTTTTTTCTTTTCAAATTTTCATTTGAATTAAGTCTTGCAGGGTAAAACTATCCCCTTCTCCACAAGAAAAAAACTTAAACTTTTGGTGAAAAGTCAGAAAAAATAAATATCATTTTATGAAAGATATCCTGTATGTTGTCAATACCCTCTGTTCCTATCATCTTGTGACAGACTACTGCATTTTCTTCCCAATCCCAATGTTAAGCTACTTTCAATAAAACTCAACCCTTCCTGCCCAAATATTTCACATTCAAAACCTTCCTATGGCTCAAAGGGCATAATTCCTCTGTTTCCAGTGGACTTTTAATGTACAACATCCAAAAGAGTGTAAAAGTGACTTGAAAACAAAAATGAAAATAAAACAGAATGAAATTCATTGGTGAATGAAAACACAATCTATACTGAAAGGAGAAACTGAGAACAGCAGAGTGGTTCAGTCTGTATAATTCTGACTGCTGTAGACAATGATACAGTGTCCTTTGCTATCATGTGTTAGTGCCAATCAGTCAATATCACCAAGTAAACAGTATTTCGATACAGTATATTACTGGAGACAGGACAGCAGTAACTGAAGAGAGAAACTGATTGAACTGAAAAAAATAAGAGTCATAAATCAAAAAATATTTAAAAATTCCATCAGCTGCTTTGACAAAACTATTGTCAGTAATAGTCTCTGAGTCTACATTTTACACAAATCCAAAGCCTAGTCAAGATCTTTAACACGCAGAAGTTGTGTATTTATCCCTGCTCACATACCACTGCAGATTTCTCTGATTTAAAACTCCACGCTGTTAGAAAAGTTGTTGGAACATACTCTGCATACACCGAGGAAGCTCCAGATGGACTGTAAGATTTGTAAGAGTTTCTGTGGAATATTTATCCATTTTAAAAAGTTGTAGAAAACCTTCATTGCACCTGGCTTGCAGTTAATAGAACACAAGCTCAAAAACAACCAATTAGCTTTAATAGCTGTTTCTGTTTCATGTTTCCCACAGAAACAGCTACAAACAGCAGCTACAGTAAAAGGCAAACAATCTCAAGAAATGATAACGTGCTCTAAAACATTCTTATTCACTGCTTCTGAAAATGCTACATACAATATCAGATTTTACTAATTAGATGACTAATCCAGTTATATTAAAATATAGTAGGCATAATAAGTTTTAAAGTTAAGTTTAAAACCAAGGTCTGGCAAATTATACTTTGCTTTTTTCATGTCTGGAAACTTTTCCGCACTGAAATTCACATTAAAACATATAATGCTGAACTGAAATGGCAGAATGTTTGTCAAAGGCACTCTTAGCCCAGTACTGAACTTCTGGACTCACGTTGGCAGCTGAATCCTCGGTGGGTTTCGCTCCTCCGTCCTCTGGTAAGTCCGGTGCTGTAGGGACTGAGACAGGCAGCAGAGGGGAACGAGCCTTGCCAGCCTGACCCAAAGAGGCTGTCTTCACCTGGGGCTTCGGGAGGCTTGCACCTGGGCGAGACAGAAAGCTATGGTTTTAAAATTTTATATTTGGACCAGTAAATGTCTTGATTGTTTCACACCCTGCTTTGTTTCTCATCTCATTAGTCATTTTGATTTTATAGTTTCTGCAAGTTTTGAGTAGACAGAATAGTGAATGTATGAATGATGTGACTGATGTAAAATGATGACTTTATAAAATGACAAGTGTGAGGTAGAACAGAAAGCATGAGCAAGGACTTTAGAAATGGCAAATGTTACTGAGACTTTTAGAGACTGAGTGGTGAACATAATCAATGACTTTAGAGACCAACACGTTCTCACTCTCACTTGGTAAAGACCCCTTAGCATCACTTTTTGTTGCACAGTGTACCCCTCTAGTACAATTTTTCAACATCCAGGGGATAACATCATTTTTCAGTGTGCAGGGTTCCTGACCAAGCGTCCATTATGTGATGACATGGAAGTGAGAATGTGTTGTAGAAGCAGAACATGTGAACATAATCAGTGATTTTAGAGACAGAATGGTGAGAGTAATCAATGATTCTAGGATCATCAGGTCACTCTGTACTAACTTCCCGTTAACAATTGCTCAGCTTTTTACAAACATTTGTTTCCTGAGATCTGCTGTTTAATATTGACCTCCATGTGAGTGCTAGCAGGAACTGCACACAGAGCTGCTATTGATTGATCTAAATGACAAGTTCACATGCAACTAAGTGAACCATTTAACAGGAAACAGATATGGGTCTGATCCCAGTCATCTGTCTGACCATCCATCCATCCATACATACATACATACATCCATACATCCATACATCCACGTGTCAAAATGTCCATCAGTCTTTTCATTCTATCAGGTACTAAAAAACTAGTACAAAAACACAAACAAACAATGGATAGGCAAGCAAACAAACAAGAGGACAAACTGACCAGACACAAAAGAGAACAAAAAAAACAAGCAATAGAACTGACAGACGAGTGAACATTAAAATAAACAATACATTAATTAAACTGCATTGTTTCCACAATACAAATACCATTCAGGAGGTCAAATTTAAGGATGCTTCTTCTTCTACAAAGCAAGACAGGCAGTGAAAGAAAAACAACATGGAAGAGGAAACACGGGAGACAAAAGAGGGATGTCTAGTTTTTTTTTTTTTACTCCTGTCTGATTCCCTGAACAGTCTCCTCATGTCTGAACACATCCCGAGGCTTCTTTTACCCATACTCATCCCCCCACCCCCATACCCCCCACCCCTCTTTCTCTCCTGCACTACATTCCTTCACTTCCTGATCAATAATATCCATTCTCCTCCCCAAGAAACTAAACACCTGGAACAACTTTGATAATAGCAGTTTGCACAAGAGAACAAGAAACAGCTGAATTTGAAACTGCTTTAATATCAGCAGGCTACATAGCATGGAAAAACGACTACCAAACTGGGAAAGAAACATTCCTCAAAACTATCTTTATCCTACTTTTTTTTCTTATGGTCTAGACTTGACAGGAAGTCATTGTCAGGTATGTTGTTCAACCATTTGAACTCTCATTGTGAATACAGTCTCCTCTACCTGCATGCTTTAGTCTAAATTGGAAGACTGTTAAAATGACCCAACTTTTGTGCTGTAAATGACAATTTTATGCCCTGTTTGAATTTGCTATGTTAGGCTTTTACATGGTTATAACAATCCAATTTTTAAAAACCATCAGTCCAAATCTGAATTTAGCAAACAGTCTGGGTGATTTAAGAACTGTTAGTCCCAAGACCTCAACTCAGACACTAAAAGGACTTTTTCCTTTATGTTTCCAATGAATCTCAGAACAGTGAATATGACTTATAGTAGATTATTCAATCAAAATACCAAAAAGTTTTGTTTGAGATCACATTTTTGCATGCAACAACACTGTTCTGATTCCAAACCTCTGAATCTCACTTTTTTTTCAGTGATTTACATTAGGTCTAAAACGTACACCTCCCAACTCTCTAGTTTCTGAAAACATTCCTGCAGTTGAAAAGGACCAACTGACTTCCAAATGGTCCAAAAGATTTAATTATACATGGTATAAAACCATCTGACCTTCCTTTTTCCCCAATCAGTCCACTGGAAAATCTGTCTTTGAGAGAGAGAAATAAGTTCTTGGACTGTTTAATTCCTTTTTCAAACCCAGTGAAAAAAGAAGCTTCTATCTATTTAGATTTCTTTTTTTTACCCACACATACTGTAGAAAAAATATGCTTCATTGTCTCCTGCTGAGAAAAGTTTCTTTCAAACTGTTGAATCATACTCTCAGCTTTGCTGTATACAACATGGAAAGAAGAAGAGAAGCCCATCTTAGGAGTCCAACTGAGAGCAAGGATATCAAACTTGTGATACGTCCACTACGGCACTTCTCCCCGTACAGAGATAAAGTCCTTGTCTGTTGTGGTTTACCTGTATACTTGCTTAATTATACACTGTGTTACATGTAATATGGTGTGATTACTGGTATCTATGAAAATTATGTAATTTCTCCAGTGTTACCGCAAGAGACATGTTTTAGTTCATGCTTCCTTGTCTCCTTGATTTCAGTCCATTTCTATGAAAACTGAGAAACAGAGACTTGAAACTTGGTTAGATGTAGTCATAGTTGGAGATCATCTACACTCTACTTGTTGATGACGCCAACACTGTCCCACTGCCTCACTTCAGTATAATTTCAATGTAATATTTCTATTTATATCTTGATATCATTTGGTTTCTGTGTCACATTTTCACTGCAGAAGAACAACAAACTAAACCTATATTGCAAACAACACACTTGTTGCTCCTTGTTTGAATAAAACAAAAGCAAACTGGAGTCAGAAGCTTAAGGTGTGGGTTAGAGTTACTTTAACTTACAAAAAACTCAAACATTTTGAGAAGCATCAGATGATGTGAACCATGCCTCACAAAAAAATTAATAAATCTTAGAAGACAACAAACAAATACAGCTCACCATCATCAAGGGGAAAATGAATTCCCAAGTTTATCAAAGTATCTTACAGGATAATGTTAGGGTGGCTGTTGAAACTAGAAGTTGGGTGATGCAGCAAGACAATGACTCTAAACATGGAAGTAAATCTAATACAGAATGAATTCAAACAAAGACAATCCACCTTTTGGAGTCAGAGTCCACATCTTAACCCAAGGGCTCGTCTTTAGAGATAGCAGAAGAGACAGAGTAGGGTGACCCACCAACTTGTTCAGACCAAACTATAAATAGATGTCGTTTAGCCTGCACCTGGTAGAGATATGATCACAATGTGAGCTGCACCATCTTCAGATCAGATCACATTCTAATTGTATGTGATGTATAAACAGAGTCTGTGATTTGTCTCTAACGTTCCCCTTAGGACATACTTTTTGTCCAACATATGGTAAGGATCTGAGAAGTTGTTTCGCCTTTTTTCATCAATCCAAACTGTCTGGTGCATAGAACATTATGACCTTAAAAGGGCGGTAAAGCGGCTCATGACGCAGTCTATATCTTTCAGTCCCAGTACTTATTTTCACAGTAATACTGACCTTATGTGGCTCTGACTGTCTGTATTCTGTAAATGTGGTGTAGAAATCCCTGCCAGCTTCATTTTAAAATGAAACAGAACCAAATATGTTTATATGACTTCTCAGCACGCTGCCGTCAGAATGAATCCAAACTGAATCCAAAAAAAAAAACATTTTGTGGAAAAATACATTGAGTTGCAGCAGTACAGAGCTGAAGCAAAGGTTACACATCCACAGTGGAGAAAGCCATAAAAGAGAGTTTCACGGTGCCTGGCTCACCCTCAGGGGGTTTGTCAGAGAGAGGTGTGTTGGGGTTGGGGTGGGGAGGCATTGGCGTCTCGTCTGCTCTGAGAGGTAGATATATTTACCAGACAAGCTGGAGTGGAGGTGTGAAACGCCCGCCGGGGGTCACATCAGCAGTGTCTGTCTGTTTCTGGGTCAAAAGCAAAGATATAGAGATTTACAGCGATAGGAGGTGAGGATGGAGGGGGCGGGGTTATTGATCTTTAGGACAGTTTGAGGTAAATACAGTTAAAGATGAAAATAGTCTTTGAGGGAACGTTGTGTCTCTGGAGGGAGACAGCCGGCATCTCATCCGCTTCCCACAGCAGTGTGGTGTTTCTTTGTCAGTATGATTTATTTCATGTTTATTTTGTGTCTGTCTGCCTGTCTGTTTGATGTCTACCTGTCTGTGCACCTGTCTACCTGACCGATGGGAGCAGCAAGAGGTTAAGGTTTTTCACAGGTGAAAAGTGTCCTCTTTTTGTAAACATGCTAAACTGAAGCTATCAAAGATTTTGATGGGGGCCCATTTCTGCCAAGAAAAAAAGGATAAAAGGTAAGGAATGATAGAAATAAGAATACTCATGGGAAGTCAAATATAAAATACTAGGTCATAATGTAGATGCAGTAAATCATAATTATCAGATAGTAATTCATAAATCCTCACATTCTGTCTAATGTCAAATTTTGCTTTGCCATCTCATAATGTTGACTTTTTTCCAGATGTGTCATGTTTGATCTGGACATTTCTGATTTAAAAAGTCAAAATTAGGCCTTACTCATTACCTTGACCTAGTCAAAATCTCAACATTTTGATTTATCAAGCTAAACTTTTCACAGCTAATTTTGACTTTAAAAAGTAAAAAAAAATGACCCTCTTAAAATTTTGGCTTACTTTTAACTTAGTCTGTTTTAGACTAGAATAGAATTTAGACTTATCATTTTGCGATCTCTGAGTAAATAAGTAAAATTTTGACTTGGTATCTCTAAATCTTAACTCAGTATCTCACCTTGATTTACTATCTCTTAATTTAGATAATAATGTATTATGATGCTTTCAGACAGTGAATGATAGCTGCCATGGCCCCTGCCCGCTAACATCAGTGTTGGCAGCAAATTCTAACAGCCTGTACAACACAGACTGCTGATATCCATTATCCACCTAGTTTAATCTCACACAACCAAAATAGGGGAAATGGTTAGTAATATGATAAAATGAATACAGCAAGTTATACCAGATAGTATCATAAACATTTTATATTGTCTCATATTTAGGCCCTTAAGTAGTGCCTCATTATTTTTATACTTGCTGTGTTAAGTAAGTAATATAATAATATGATATAATGTTGATTTACAATCTCATAATTTTGATTCACCATTAGTGTTTTTATTTTTGTCATTTTTATCTTTTTTTTTTTTTCTTTTCCTGGGAGGAAGAGGCCTCTATAAAACTGGGAATAGAACTGCATTAAAACTTTGTGATCTGAATGGTGTAAAAAGAGTACAAAGTCTGTAAACCTTTGATGTATTAAAGCCTCAGTGCACATTCTGACCACCTCACCATGTCTGATCAAGTACAGATTGAAGAGCAACTCTACCTTTCTCCATCCTCCTACACAGCTCCATCTTAACTTTGTGCCTGTGGATTCAAAGTCTTTTGAAAACTTTTTTAAAATCTCCAATCTCACTTCCTTGACACAAGGTGCGTATTAACAGGTTAACAGGCCACACAAATATGAGATCAGAGCTATCACCTGGATTTATCTGCTTCCCTTCTAACCATCCTCAGCACATGACTAATTAGAATGCTGAGTTATTTGACAAAGCTGTTTAATACTACATGTTTTCAGATTGTGTTCGTATTCATGTTTTTTTCTTTTTGTCAGAGTTAGTGATTTTTTTCTATATATTATTGATGAATCCTAATGATTCTGGTGACCTGACTCTTCCTGTTGTGCCACCCTCAGGGTACACAGGTAAGGCTTTTGTATAGTGCGGGGAATGAACACTGCAGCCTCTAGAAAATAAGAAAAAGTCAAGTGTATGATTTGAAAATGGCTATTAAGAAATACCACAGGTTTCAACCTTTCTCTCTCTGTCCTACATGGTTGTCCAAATACTACAGATAACCATTTTAAACTATCCTAAAGCTTTTCATTGGTAATAATGTGTGTCCTCAGAGGCAAGATGATGGTGAACACTTAAAAACATCCATCACAGCTGACTCTGTGTCTGCCCCCAGCTGTGGCTGAAATGTCTTTTCTCAGTATCAGACATTGAGTCAGACAGTCCCATTACAGCTTCTGGCATTAAACTGCACATTCAGGCCAATTTAAGTAAGTAACTGCCCACCATCATACTTTATGCTGCAGATGGGCTTTGGAGGCTTGATTTAAAAAGAGAAGGAGGTCTCAGTTTAAAAATTCATCTAAATTGAGGCAGGGGTGGTGGAGGTTTCTGTGGTTTGTGAAGAATAAAAACGGTCTTCGCTTCAGTTCAAGCTCAGAAATGGAGGTTGTTGATAATATTTATTTCTAATTCAAACTTGTCTGATTTCGCAGCAGTGACATAATTGTAATTTGATTTATTCCACTTCCGATTATTGTGGCAAAAAATATAGCAAACGGTATTATCATGACATTCATCAAATGTTCCTTAATTATTGCTATTAGAATTGAAATGTTACAAAATTACTTCACTACACATTTGCCCTGGATTACATTAAACCAGTGAATTCACAAGAGACAGATTAAGCTAGAGTCAGTGCCTCACGTGTGCCTCCACCCACCACTCAGTAGAACACTCTAAGTGAAGTTGACTTTTGAACATTTGGATATAAAATGTCATCACGTCATAATTTTATTCTATTAGATATCTGTGTTCAATTTTGTCATAATTAACATATGATTTTTTTGAGCTACGGCAGTTCGTCCTTGAGTCCAAGTGGACATTTGTGCCAGATGTAATTAAATCCCTTCCAGGCATTCCTGAGGCATCATGTTCATGAGAATTGGACATACGGACAGACAACCTGAAAACATAATGCCTCCAGCCATGGCTGTCATCAGCACAGAGGCGTACCAAGATTGAAGCAGCAGAGGCTGAGCTATCCTTACTGATGACATCATCAGGGTTATTTATACATATTTTGGACAGGTCCAGGTAGTACCAGTACCAGCAGCCTGCTTTGGTTGCTGTGCTGTGGCTGCTCTGCCTCTGTCTGATTGGGGGAAGGGCGTTTCCTTGTGGCTAAACAAAATAAAACTGCTAATGAAGGCAAGAGCACTGCACTGTATAATGTTAGTTTAAATACACTGATCAGATATAACATTAAAACCATTGACAGGTGAAGTGAATAATATTGATCATCTCGTTACAATAGAATGTTCTGTTGAGTTCTGATTTTCATCTACATGGTAATTTGACATGTACCAACAACATGTTGTTAACATCAACATTGCTGTAGACCAAACACCCCCGTTCCCAAGTGACAACGGCACTCCCTAATAGCAGGGGCCTATTCCAGCAGGACAGTGCAACCACCACACCACAAAAATGGCTCAGCAATGTCTCAAGGAACACGACAAAGAGCCCAAGGAGTTAACCGGGCCTCCAAACTCCCCCCGTTCCCAATCTGATCCAGCATCTGTGGGGATGCACTGGAACAAGCCAGATCCATGAGCACGATATTAGGGAGGTCCCACAGATGCTGGATCAGATTGGAATCTGGGGAGCATTGTACTGCTGGGGGAAGCCCCTGCCATTGGGGAGTGCTTTTGCCATGGGGTCAAAGTAACATCAAGATAAATGCTAGAACTCACGGTTTCTCAGGAGAATATTGTATTGTAACGAAATAATTAATGTTATTCTCTTCACCTCTCAGTGGTCATGTTATGGCTGATCAGTGTAGTTAACTCAAGGCCACAGCATCAATCACATGACAGACTTTATACTGCTACGTATATCCAACACACTCTTGTGGTCATGGTGGTGTACTTAAGCTGCCAGTGGTGCCATGCCTACTGCCACATAGCCCACCTGAAAGCTACAGTATGCTGTCACTTAATGCTGCCGTTCCCACAGCATTTCAAAAGTCCCACCTCCACCCCAGTATCCACCTGTAAGCTCTGCATCTACATTCCCCTCGGGAGATGTTGTTATCATCACTCCCTCGACTGCCTGCAGTGCTGTGCTTAGTATTTCCTTGTAGGGAGTGACAAGGTCAGAGCCTTGATGCCAAATATCAGCAGTGTACAGATTCTACATTCACAAAAACACTTGAGGTTGAGGTTTGAGAAAGGTTGTGGTTCTGGTAAAATATTCAGTGCTCAGTCAGTGTTGACTTTTTCAGTATTTTTCCTAAATCTTCATCAAGTGCTTTGATTTGCTTAAAAGGAGAAAAAAAAAAGGAAATACATTCAACGAAAACGTTTCCTTAATATTTTGACATAATCCAGAAACTTCAATTTACGGATCAGAGCCTAGGCATTCAAGTTTTTGGTTGGACTAACATCAGGTACATTAGAGGCAGAACTAGTGTCAAATTAAACCTCTTTCCTGTGCAGCTTTCTATCCATCTTACAAACTTGAGTATCAACCTTTCCTCTACCTAGGTCCCTCTCCCTCTCTCTCTCACCACAACAATCCAATTAAACCATGCAAACATCTCATTCTTTTCACCAAGGGAGTCATTCAGGCCTGTACAAACACACAAACAAGACAAACAATGAACATCAAACACCATTGCTCACAAGTCTGTTTTTCTCTCCTTGATAGAGAGATGTAGGGAAGTAGATGGAGGTAGTGCTGCCTGGCTCTGATGGTCTGTGTTGGGGAGGGGGTGGGGGTAGGTGGGTCACAGGGTGAGCGGGGGGTCTCTGGGAGTCGAGCCGATTGTTGCCGCAGGCTTGCTATTTCTGAGCGAAAGGTTTCCAGGAGCTGAAAATCAATGTTAATCTGAGGCCACCTGGGCATGTAAACAGAGTCATAATGGAACTATATACACCCGCCCACATACACACTGAGGTGATACACACCTACAGAAAGCATTACACACAACAGATACACCCACACATACACACACACTTGCCCAGGGATCGCGCATTCTGTAGGCGAGTGTTTTGTTTTCTGCTCATGCTGCTGCAGTTGATCAGAGGGAGAATGACAGGATGAACCACAGAGGGAAAGGAATAAAAGAAAGAGAGATCTGAACTGTCAGTAAGAGAGGAATATAACGGCAAAAGCAAAAAAGGAAAGAAAATGGAGAGGGAATGAGGGGATATGGTGCTCATCCTCCAGTACAGAATCAATCAGAGGGCAATGAAGCTGTTCTGGAGGCTAATGGTGGAACATCTCCTAAAGCACTTAATGGTGTTTTATATGGAAGTATGTGGATGACAAAAGATTGAATGAGCAGAGGAAAAATAATCTGAGTACTTTTCAATCTGCAGGTTAAGACTGCGCAGGTAAAAATGTAGCTCACCATCTATGTAGATCGAAATGACATCCCATTCTTAAAACTGCTTACAAGCTCTGATTGGCCAATTGCTTCTCCAATCAGCGTGGTGATGTGGGCTGCAGTACAGAGGTTTGGAATCAATATTTATTTGATCATAAACTGAAGGACTGAAAAGTTTGACATTTTGAATTGATGCTGGCATTAAAGAAAAAATCAGGGGCTCAACAAAGTCAGTTAGTTGAAACTGTCTGGACACCATGGACGTCTGTACCAAATTTCAAGGAAATCCAACTGATATTTGAGAGAATATTTCAGCCCAAATTGGTGAACCGACGGAGGATGCCATTGCAAGAGCCTGCTACCAATGCTAAAAAAAGACAAAAGACAACTAAGGAGAGTCTGATTTTTATGAGGGAGAAGGATGTTTTGTCAAATGTAAGGCTGTAAAAGTGAGAGATCGACAGGTAACATAAAGAGAGAGAGAGGGAGGGAGAGAGAGAGAAAAGGGAGAGATCCTTCCAGATCAGATACAACCCTCTGGCTAATGTCAAGGCCAGTTACAGTATATCCTTCTACAAACACACACACACACACACACACACACACACACACACATACACACGCACACCGTGTAGCAGCCAGAGGCAAATGCATTTAGTTTCCCTGAATAAAATATTAAACAAAGTTAAGTCGCTCAGTGGAGAGAATCCAGTTTAAAGAGTCACTGGAATCTAACAAAACAATCAATGACAACCCGGAGCTTCAGAAATAGCTAAAGAAAGTGGAACCAGACGTAGAATTTTTAAATATATTGTTTTTGTCATCATTTGAGATTAACCTCACTTATCTTCTCCCTTCAGTTTAAGGAGTGAAACCAAACTCTTAGTCTTTAATGGAATGAGCACTAAATAAAAAACTAAATAAAACCAGCCCAGGACGGGGAAACTTTCTACTGGGAGGGATGCTTCAGTAAAAGTTTGCTCACAGTAAAGCTACATGAATTCACTTGCTTCATGATGTAATACTAAATGAATTATCAAACCTGACTGTATGTCAGTTCTGGTGAATCACATAACACATTATACGTCAGTCCTTAGGAAAAGATAATTTAACACTTCAGTCAAGGTTGAAAACATGTATGGACTTGTACTTATATAGTGCTTTTCTAGTCGTATCAACCACTCAAAGCACTTTACACTATGTGTCACATTCACACACACGTTCATATAGCGCTTGTTCTATGCACGAAGCGCTCTAACATCCACACCCATTCACACACAGATGATACATCAGGGGCAACGTGGGGTTCAGTATCTTGCCCAAGGATACTTCGGCACGGACTGGAGAAGCTGGGGATCGAACCGCTGACCTTCCGATTAGTGGGTGACCCGCTCTACCTCCTGAGCCACGGCCACCCAGTGTATGAGTATGAAAATTTAAAGTTTCTCAAAAGCTGCCAATAAAGTAACAAAATAACAAAATAAATAAGCATTTGTTATTTACTTAAATACAGTTCTTTTGGAGCATCATCTAGTGGACATTAGAGGAACTGATGATGACCACACTAAAGCCATTATACTGACTACTCTGGTTCTGTTATGTAATGTGATGTTGCCTGATGTCATGTCACGTTGCTTTTTGTCATGACGTGTTATGTCATGTTACGGTTTCAGCAAATAGATTTTTCATCCTTGACACATCCGCTGCCACATAACATAATGTCACATTATGTCAAATCATTTCACACAACATCATGTTATGTTGCATCATGTCACATTTTTGTATTGTCATGTTTTGTCATGTCACTTTATGTCACATCACAATCCATCACGTTGTCTCATGTCATGTCACTTGTGTTCATGACACATCAGGTTATGTTATATTACGTGACTTCACAGTTTAGCCAGTGATATTCTGGTTTAAATTCTTGATGCATCCACTAAAGAGGATGAAACTGTAAAATGAAGTCAGTTGCAAACTGGGGCAAAATGTTGTTATATTGACCACAACTTTTGCTTTTTTGTACTTGGGTGACATAAAGCAAACCAAACACACCAGTAGTTTCACTTATGGGTAAAAAAAAAGTGTTTGTGATCTTTGATTTGTGTCATGAGACACTTGAGAAACAGCTGTACTCACTGGACTGTGGCATCATAGAGGTGTACACCTTTGGGTCGATAGTCCCCATGGGCGGTGGCAGCAGTGGGTTGGTGAAGCTTCGTAGTGGGTGGGTGGGTCGCACACAGGCTGTTGGGATGGTCCGACCGCTCCCTGCCTGGGCCTCCTCAGTGGCGGCTACGGCAGCGGCAGGGGCACCTGGGACTGGGCCTACCCCCGGAACATGCTCCCCGGGCGGGGCGGAGGAGCCAGGGAGGAGGGGAGCAACCTGCTGCGGCGGAGGCTGCTGCTGGAGGAGAGGATTGGTGGAGGCATCTGAGGTCATCGCTGAAGAGGAAGGAGGAGGAGTTGAAGGAAGTTAGGATAGAGGGAAGGAGGTGAAAAGAATTGGTAGGAGGATGAAAAGAGATGAGAGATGTTGAGGAGGGATTTGGGGATGAGAAGAATTAAAGAATGAGGATGAAGAGAGGGACAGACAAAAGACAAAACATCTAATTAGTCTGAATCACAGAGTCAATTCTAAAGAGTGAACATTTATTTGGAGAAAAGACAGAAAAAAACATACACAGAAGAAAACAAACTTCAAACGTATGAATATTCTGAAACAAAATCCTAAGGAGCTTCAATGTTTTTCCATAGACAATTTCTGCTTTGATGTGGGTAGTAATACACTGAGAAAATGTGCTGCTATTGTGTAAATTACTGCTGCTGCAGGAGGGCAGCATGACTGAAAATGTGTTTCTGCCAGGAATGTAAATGCTGATGTAAGTATTGTCTGCTGGACCTTCTCCTTTACCTGTGGTCCACACTTTGTTTAAACCCCACCACAGAGCGATAGACACCTGCATGCAAGGGTCATGTCTGTCTACTGTCTGTTTTTAGCTGTGTGTTTTCCTTCCATGAAAGCAAAACTATATATCATCATCATATTTTGTCATTAATGCACTGAAGGGCTCATGGATCTGAAAATCTATTAAAACTCAACTGTATCATTTAATAACTTAATTTAAAACATTGATGTTTTCCTCATGCGTAAAGAAAGCAAGAATTCTGTCAGATTTGCAGTTTTGTTCTTTGCCTTTGTTGAGTGTGAAGTTGTTTGCTTGGAACGGGCTTAATTTTGTCACACTCAGAGAAACAACAACAAGAACAAGAACAAGAAGCGCTTCCTGTTTAAGAAAAGAGAAAAGAAATCTTCTGAGTGTGTGCAGAAACATGCTTCTGATGTAACTCCCCATGTGGCTACAGCCAACCTGATCAGAGAGAACATGGGTGAGTGAGGACAGCCACTAATTACATGCACACTTGCTGTGTTCATTAACTGGTTGAGACAAGAGGCAGAGCGGAGGGGAAAGCTGAGAGAAGGAATGTGAGAGCCACTTGAAGCGTACGGGAACTGGTGGGTAGCGGGAAGGGTGCGGGGGTGTGGAAGGGAAAGAGAAAAGGGAGAGTGATTGAAGGGGAAAAAGTAAAAGATTTTTAAATGCTCAGGGAGTCCAAAGAGAAGGACAGAGGAACAATAAGACAGACTTAGAATGAATGAGAGTCCTCCAGCCTGAGCAACCATGTAGGTTGTTTGTCCCTATGACAACGAAGGTCCAGTCCGCCATCACTGATACACTTGGTGTGTTTGTTATTGTAACCACGATGACAAGGTTCTGGTGCATTATTTCAGGAGACTCTCCTATTGGTCGTATCAGAGGGTAAGGACTTATGATCTATATGGTCATTCAGGTTGGTTAACTGCTCATTAACCAACCACTACCACAGCTTCTGTGGTGACTGAAAAAAAAACTAATTGATGAGATGGATCAGCCATGATTGAGTGCAAAGTTAAAAAAAATAAAATAGCAAGACTTCCAACAATAAATCTGCAAAACAGTGTCAAGCTGAATGAATGAAGTGAAGTGATTATCAGGCTCGGTCGACACTTTCCTCGACTTATAACCACCCAGAAAGGAAAGAAAAACTTTCACAAGAGAAGATTACTGCTACTTTTGCTGTGGAAGGAAATCACAGGATCAAACTAACATGATATGTTTCACCGATTCTGCTAAAGGTGGAAACTGAGGAGCACACCCTCCTTACCCTAATCCTCCACCTATTGTATAGCACACTGGTGTTATTTGTGATCCAGATATCAGAGAAACAGTCTGGATCATTTTATGATAACATGATGACAATAAAGGGGATCCCACAGAAAGGACCCAGAAGAAAACAATACACAGTGAATGAATAAATAAATAAAACAACCAGAAGGTGCAATAAATATAGAAGAGATGGCAGAGGAAATGAGAATGTGTCCTCCTCTTTTTTATAAGCTCGGGTAGAACTTCCACTCCTCCACCTTCCATTTGCACTGCCCACCCACCTTCTTTCCATCACACTTTATATTTGACAACAAACCTAATCTCCATCACTAAGGTGATGGAAGGCTGAAATAACACGGTTAAATAACAGCTCTGTTGTTTGTTCTTTTTTGCTGAGTGGTTGAAAGGAAAGCATAAGGACTATATTTACACACAGAAACACAATAGTTAACATATTCTAAAGTTTGTGTGGAGAGAATCAATCCACCAGTCAGAGATGTTGAAGTGGGATGAAGTGAATTATGTATTTATTTGCAGTGTCTGCAGGGCATCACAATGGGATGCAATATCTGTTCCTGTTTTTACATCAGAATTTGCTACTTTACACATAAAAGTCCCTCAGCACAGACTCGTGGGTATTTAACCATGTTATAGCATATCAGCCTTAAAGTGTATTCAGACATTGTGTCACAGGATCATTCCAGGGGTATGAAATTTATTCTAAACATTGGTCTTTTCTTCTTGCTGTGAATCGACAGTGCTAACCACTGCACCACTGTTTTAACTCTACAGAACACTAAAAATGATCAAAATCTAACAATCTAAGAATGGAACAACAGTCTTTAATTTAACAGCTCACAACTCAAAGTCCTTATTTACACTTCATGTGTCTTGCATGGATTGGATATCAAAAAAGCCAAGTGTAAAATGCATTCGAGAAGCGTTCCAGACAGACTGCAATCTGATTTTAGCCAAATATGGAAAGGGTGTAAATGAATCCCTCTCACCCCAAAACATGCCATCCTTACTTTTCCCAACACAGAAATTCACAGTGTCATTAAAGCAACTTGAAAAAATGGCTTATGCAATTTCAGCATAACTGTTGTAGTGTTTATCTGATTCCTAAGACGTTCAGTCACTGAATGATCTGTAGGGGTGAGAGAGCGGCATGAGAACCTGTAAAGACAACAAAACTTTGACTTGCTCATTGTCCATAAATGCATTTCATCCATGTGTACTCACATGTGTTTGTGTATATGTGTAGTTTAGCTAACTAGCTTTACTGTTTTTATTATTAAAATGATGGAAGCAAACGGCCAAAATGCTCAAGTTATTTATCTTTTGAGTTTTTTGGCTGTCCGCAAACAGCTTCAGGTGCACCACCTCCTTCTGGACTGGTTCACATGTAGCTCAGGAAAACAAAGACAGATTACAATCAGATCTGATCAACAGGGACACATATATGTTCTTAAGTGTAGACAAATATCTACCAAAAATCAAATTTGGAGGTGGGGTCCCAGGAATATTTTGCTTTGTATTAAGTGGCCCTCTGTCATAAAATAAAACGAGAGGCAAAACAAGCTGCAGAGACATGGGCTTAGTTTTATACATGAAATCATCCAATATGATGGTTAACTGGCTGGTGGTGTCTATCAAATAAAAAAGGGGCTCTATGATGTCCTTCTGTTTCGCACTGTCACTGACTGACCATTAACAGATGATATAGTAGTGTCAAAATGCAAAAAAAACAAACAAACAAACAAACAAACAAAAAAAAAACAAACAGAAAATGCACTTAACATCTAACTCTCCATTGCAACTACTGTATATTTGTTTCCACCAGATGAATGTAAGTCCAATATTTGCTCTTGCCCAAACTCTGATACTGTCTCCAGTTGTTAAATTCTCCACTATGTTCACCAGCTACTTAATAACTATGTCTGTCTACTGTTTGGTGCTGGGCAGGCAGTGTACAGTGGCTTTACAGAGCTGTCTGCTACTGCTGGAAACAGGGCTGATGTGTTAAATGTGTATAAAACCAAAACAATGAGCTAAAAGAGGCTAAAACGCTTTGTAGAGCTGAGAGGAACTACTGAGTCAAGTGATTATTCTTGGTGAGTTTGCTACTATGAACAACACTACATTACACATTTGACTCATTGTTAATGTTATTCTTCTCTTCTTTTTTCAGCTCTTCATAGAGTGAAATATGCAAACCCAACACTACATGTTTTCTATGGCTGCATAATTTCATCAAATGCAAATATTCTACATGTTTTGTGCATCATTTTAGAAACATTTAACACAATTATTCTTGTGGGTCTGAATAAAGTTTAAAATAAAAACATGAGATGGACCCATCAAGGGTGTAGTAGTTTTTTTTTTTTTTTTTCCCCTAAATGTGGTTTTTATCTTGGGTTCAAATTTGTAGTCCAAGTTGTTTGTAATATAAAATATGCGATGCACTGGATCTGAAGAGACATGATTCAGCTGTTGCTATGGAGAAGACTATATCCAGAGCTTTGTAATCATCATAAACAGTAAATGGAGTACATTTACACAGCACAGGGCTTTCATCCAAAGCCACAATTTGTCTCTTATTCACCCATTCACACCCACACACACACACACACACACACACACACAGTCACCTTGGCCTGAACAACTGGGAATCTGTGTCATGCTTAAGGACACTTCAACATGTGGATATGAGGTGATTAGTGGACCACCTACCTGCTGAGCCGCATTATAACTGATTCAACTATCAGAATTTATCCAGCAATTTCTACAGACGTCAGTACCACTTCATTCTATCATTAGCCACATGGTAAATAGACTCGATTAAATTTCAAGACTGCTATCTAGGACTCGAGTGGACAATTTTGTACCTTCACTTTGTGATCAGAAAACTCATTGTTGCTAATTTTGTAAGACTTTAAAATATATATATCTCCCTCATTAACAGCCTCTGCCATTGCTCTCACTCTATCATTAGCTGCCCCACCCCACCCCTCTGTCAACTTGTGAGTGTGTGTTTTGCCAGCAGTGATCAGCCCTCCCTGTGTGTCGGCTAACTCAATGACTCTGAAGCTTCTCCTCATCTCTGCTGTTGGTAATTCATTGATACAAGCCAACCAGGAATTAGCCAATTACTGAATTACTGCTACCCACTATGTCGTTTAGCATTTAGCTCTGCTGCAAAATGGGGCTTAAATACAGAAGGGGGGGGACAGTGCAGAGAGCTAGGAGATTAAGATGCTGCAGTGTAAGCCCTGTTGTATTTATTAAAGGTTAAGGTTGGATTATTACGTGTTTTATTATAGTGGTAAGAAAAAGTAAGTGAACCCTTTGGAATTATCTACATTTATAGATAAATTTGTCTCAGGATTTGGTTAGATCTTCATCCAAGTTTACAAACATGAACAAACACGTTGTATTTTAACTAATAACACAGAAATCATTGCAACATTCTTGTCTAGGATACATAATTCAAACATTCACAGGGTAGGTTGGAAAAATATGTGAACCCCTCAGTTAGTGACATCAGCAAAAGCTAATTGGAGTCAGGAGTGAGTTAGTTAAAACTGAACAATGAAATCAGATTTGGGGTATGGGTTAGAGCTACTTTGACAGCACTTTGACACTCTGCGACGCTACATCAAAACATCACTCCAAAGGTGAAGTACGTTGGAGGGAGCGTCATGATTTGGGGCTACATTGTTGCCTCTGGCCCTGGACAGCTCGCCATCATCAAGGCAAAAATTAATTTCCAAGTTTATCAACGTATCTTAAAGGATACTAGAAAATGCATTTCCTGTGGAAAATGCGTGTGAATGCTGAGAGCTCAATGAATCGCTGAAGCAATGCTTAAAATGGCTGAAATTATGGTTGAAATGCAGAAGTAAAAATTTGAAAGGCAAAAATAATAAGGAAGCTTAAAATGTTGAAAGTAGCAGAGAGAAAGGCTGATGCAGAAACTGAAAGTTAAACTAATAGCTGAAGAATTTGTTTGAATAGCAAATTGCAGACAAAGTTGAACATTTTAAAAGCATAAAGAGTTAAAGAAAGTTGAATAATAAATGTAAAAGGTTAATAGTTTAAACCTTTTGATAGTTGAATGGTTTCTGTAGCAGAAAGTATGTGCAGGAGAAGCTATAACCCAAACAGGGGTGGAAGCAGAAAGGAAAAACAGCTAAATGCAGAATCAAAAGTTGGAAGTTAAAATGTAAAAGTGGTGATGAAGCTAAGTGCATTAGATAGAAAAGCAGAGAGCACAAATATTGAGGAATCAGCTTAAAGGAAATAACACACAGCCAAGTTGGACAATGAAATATGAACAAGGGAAATCGTCTGAACTTCCTAACAGGTAAAAATGGAAAGAATTAGGTATCATTAGTGTGTGTGTGTGTGCGTGTTTGTGTGTGTGTGTCTGTGTGTCTCTGACTGTGTTTGTAAACAGCACAGAGATCAAAGGCAGCAGCTACAGTAAACTCTGAGCCCAGACAGCCACACAATACAGAGATTTGCTTCTGCGTACCTCTCAAACTCTCCCTATTAATTCAAAAACCATAAGGGATATCAATGAAATCAGGTGACTACCAGCACCAGGAGACTTTACTGAACACAGACATGTGTTATTTGTGTAGATAAAGTGAAAAATGACCACAGTATGGCAGTTTAAATACTGGCCTGCTGTGGCTGTTGTATGAAGACAGCTAAAATGGAGATGAATGGAGCAGTTGAGGGCTCCTCTTGGTGATCAGAGGCTGCTACCGCAAAAACCTTAAATCCTATGGCTTAGGGAGTCACACTGTGTGAAAGAGCACAAAAATATCTACAATCTGAGGTATAAACTGTGTGTGAGAAGTGAAAGGTGTGGGCAGGAGAAGAGTTGAAGCACAAAAATTTGAGAAAAAGTTGAAGGGCTGAAAGCCACTCTAGCCAGCGCAATACACACCCATTATAAACTCAGAAATTGCCAAAAATGAGCATGAAATATAAACTGCTGTCATTCAAAAACTGTACAAGATATTAAAAAGTTGAATGTAAGTTGAATAGCTGAACTTATTGTGACTTGTTTAAAGTTTAAATGAAGTCTCTAGCACAAAGTATGCTGAAGTAGTTAAAGTTCAAAGAGGCTGAAGTTTTCAAGGATTTGAACATTCTGTCCATTCATTTGAATGGGAAAAAATTTGCAGAAAAAGCTGAATATTTTAAAAAGTAGAAATAGTAGAAAAAAGTTGAATGTCCTGAATGAGCTGAACATTTTGGTGGTTGAATGGTTTTTCTAGCACAAAGTATGAAGGAGTAGTTAGATGCCAAAAAACGTACGGAAGAATAAGTTTACTGAAGAATAATAAAGATTTGAAGAACTATAGTGTGAATGCTCTCAGCATTCACACTAAATATTAGGGTGACTGTCCACCAGCTGAAGTTCAGTAGAAGTTGCAGCAGCAGTAGAATGATGCAGCAGGACAATGACCCTAAACATCCATCCATCCATTATCTATGCCGCTTGTCCGTTAAGGGTCGCGGTGAGGCTAGAGCAGACAAGAGGAGGGGTACACCCTGGATAGATCGCCAGTCCATCGCAGGGCCAACATATATAGACAAACAACCATTCACAGTCACTGCTATGGGCAATTTAACCTGCATGTTTTTGGAATGTGGGAAGAAGCTGAGAGAACCCACACAGGCACAGGGAGAAGATGCAAACTCCACACAGAAAAGCCCTGGGCGAACCGGGGCTCGAACGCTGAACCCTCTTGCTGTGAGGCGACAGTGCCAACCTATATCTACTACAGAATGACTTCAAACAAAGAAAATCCCCCTCTGGAGCCAGAGCCCAGATCTGAACCAAGTAGAGATGCTGTGGAATGACCTCAGAGAGCAGTTAGCACCAGACATCCCAAGAATATGTCTGAGCAGAAGCAGTTCCTCCTGAGGTCTGATTTGCAGCTACAACAAGCCCTTGTTTGAGGTTATTGCTGCAGAGGGAGACTTGACCAGTTATTAAATCTTCACTTATATTTTCCACCAGGACTCTGTATGTTGAATGAATGCATTCAATGACATTTAGACAGCACATGGAATTATGTGGAACAGAGATGAGTAATGTGTGAAAGACAAACCTTTTTTTGTGGACTAATGCAGTTTTGTGGACTAATGCAGAGTTACTCTGAGAGCTCCTAGTTGAACATCTACCACAGCTTTTGTTGCCTGTTAACTAAGCACCCGCAGCATCTCAAATGTTCATGACTGCTAAGAACCACAGATGTACCGGGAATGTATCCACAGTCTCTACAGCAGCATCCAGAGTATTAGTAGTATTATTGCAGTACCTGGTGTGTAGCCCCTGTCCACGGTCAGGCTGGGGAAAGGCATCGGTCTCAGGCTGAACTTGTTGTGTGTGAAGCTGCAGGAAGGTGAAGGCAGAATACCAGGATACTGAGAGGAGTCCAGAGCTGGCACCGGGATAGCACTGACCACCGCTGACACAGCAGAAAGAGATTGAAGGAGATAATTAGTAAACCAGTAAACCAGAGCAGAATGACATTGATCACTGCTGAAACAAAGACAAAAAAGGGTCAAGATCTTCTCTATGTAATCTTATATCATAATGTCAATATATATCCTGATATAAAAAACTTTCTGGAAAACCAGCTTAGAAAAATAAAATAACCAGACAAGAATGTGTTTTAGTAAGATCAGTAAAAAGAGATACTAAAATCATATAGGATCATATAAAAAAGGTCATTGAGTCCTGCAGCGTTGCCCACAATGGCCTAATATACTCTACTGAGATATGACTAAGAGATACAGTATATCTCAGTATAAGCAGTATGGCAAAATCTGTACTGTAAATCATCCAACCCTAAGAGTCAGTCTCACAGACAGTAAACCAGTGAATAAAGCAGAGTTTGCAGCAGTCAGTAAAGCAGTGGCCAGAGCAGAGAACTGCTGTAAACAGGGAGGAGGAGAAACAGTCAGCAAAGCAGTTAGAGCAGACAGAGCTCATATTGTGACCTTGAGAGGAAACTGCAGGGAGTCAAACTCACAGAGACTGATTACACTGCCTCAGGTACACAACACACACATTCACACACACACAAACACACACACAGGGGTGCCTCTTATCTTCTAAACAGGTTTGAAAAGAATGCATGTGTGCATATGTCTGTGTGTGCACGTGTGTGTGTGTGTGTGTGTGTGTGTGTGTGTGTGTGTGTGTGTGTACGTGAGTGCATCCCATGTTTGTCTGTCTCTTTGTCTAGCTGCACATTCAGTCATATAAGACCTGCGTTCCATTTTGTGTTTGCTAATGTTGATGGATTTTTTGAAATGTTTAATGAGAAAAAAAAAGTAAACAAATCAGTAAACATTTGCAAAAAAAACTGCACCTGCAGTGGCTATATGAATACAAGGTATGGCTATTAAATAAGGAGATGCTGTAATACAATTTTATTGAACATAAACATTTTTCAGTGTCTCTCTCCTTCAACATACTCCTCTTCTGCATCAACACTCCACTGCCTTCAGGTCTTCCACTGATCAAAGCAGTGCAGTAGGTCTTCTTGGGACAGTTGTCTCAGAACCTCTGTCATTCTTTTCTTAACTTCTGACACAGACTCAAAACATGTTCCTTTGAGCACAGATTTGATCTTAAAAAGGAAAAAGTCACACGGTGCTAGATCAGGTGAATAGGGAGGGTGATCAAGCACCGCGATTTGTTTTAGGGCCAGAAACTTCTTTACCAAGAGCCCAGTGTGAGCTGGTGCACAGAAGTTTGGGACAACTTTGGCACACACTTTTGTCATGTTCAAATTTTCATGCAAAATTTGCCAAACTCTCTCTTTATCAATGGAGACCAGTTCTGTCAATAATTCGTCAATAATTTTGAACAATTTGTTCAATTTGTTGAATGTTTTCAGAAGTTTTTGATGTGCATGGATGCCCAGAATGTTCATCGTCTTGGACATCCTCTCTGCCTTCACTAAATCTTTTGTGCCATTCAAACACACGTGTATGTGTCATGCAGTGTTCCCCATACAATGTACGAAAAGATTAAACTGCTGTTTTGTTCAATTTCACCAAAAATTTCAAGTTGCTCAACTGTTAAGCTAATAATTTTCCTACGCCTTACCAAAAACACGTGCACTTCAATCAGTAGCTAGCAGTGAACTAAAGACGTCGCTTATTGGAAACTTACAGCAGTTGTGCTTGAATACCCAATCTTTAATATGTAACAGTCAGTGTGACTGTGAACCATGTGGGTTTTATCCTCATGAGCGCAATCTCATTATTTAATAGCCATACCTCATATTTCCCATCTCATACTGAAGTAGTCATAGTATTTATTGCAAACATAAGCTAAATAAAGTTAAATATCCTCATTTGCTATCTTGCCGAGAGTTAGACGAGAAGATCAATACTACACTTATGTTTGCAGCCAGCAACTGGTTAGTTTAGCTAGCGCAAACAGCTAGCCTAGCTCCTATGGCACGTGCGGCTGGACTGTCACATCTCCACCATGCGCCTACGCTGTCTGAGTGTTTTATATTCTTTATGTCACACACATCAATAAAGCTTTCTCAAATGAATTCTAACTGAGTGAAACTTTTTTCTTTTTTTTTCTTTCTTTTCCTTTTTTTTTGAATGACAAGGCCTGATTCTACTAAACCCTGGTCAATACTAATATTGATTGGAAAGTATTGATAATAGGGCAAAGCAAGGCTGTGATCAGCAGCTTTAGGAGGTGTGTGTGTGTGTGTGTGTGTTATTTACTGTATTTGTGCTGTGATCATTTAAAGAGGGGCTGGGTTTGATTACAGCAGCGAGATGACCAGAGATGAGCAAGTCTGATCAATACCTTTATTGATTGAGAATATTGATGAGTTTGGTGCAGTGAGGCAGTGAACTACAGGTTAATGGAGGTTTGTGTGTGTGTGTGTGTGTGTGTGCGTATGTGAGAGAGAGAGAGGGAGTAAGTGAGAGAGACTGAGAGTGAGTGAGAGAGAGAGATGCCAAAGATAAGCAGAGATAGAAATATAAGAGACAATATGGAGAGACAAAGTGAGAGAAATAGAAACATCTAAAACTAGAATATAGATGAGGAAGACAAAGAAATAAATGAATAAAGAAAAGTAGGAAACAAAAGAAAAGGCTGAGGAAAAAAATTGACTAGAAAAATAAATGGTAAAAAAGAAAGATAATAGAGAAGATGACAGAAAGAAAAAGCAGAGAAGCTGAGATAAAAGAGAGAAAATTGCTAAAAGGTTGATCAAAAAATATGATAAAAAAAAGCACAAGCAGGCTGAGAAACAAACTGGTAGAAAGAGAGACACAGTGAGGGAGAAGGAAACCAGACAGGAGACACAAAGAGATAAAAACAGAAGGTAGATAAAGAGATCAGGAGGTCTGTTGTCTGTGGAGCAAAGATGTGGCAGCAGAATAATACAAGTGTAGAAGCCTCAAGCTGCTTCAGAGGAAACAGTGAAAGAGACAGAAACAAAGAGAAACAGTGCAGACCCTGCAGGAATTTAAGAATTAATGCATATTCAACTAATCCCACATTATCTGCAAGAGGTTGCAATTCTGTCAGATTCTAACAAAGTCAAATCAGAAGACAGTGTATGAATTATTTCTGATTCTGACCTAGTATCTTCTCCCAAAGACCTGTTACTGGGGGTAAATGAAGCACACTAGCTTAAAAAAATTGGAAAATAGCCTTTTTTACAATGGCGATGAAGTCAATTATTCATCACTTCATGCTTATCCATTAGCTGTCTATAATGTTTGCTAACAATGTCATCGGTCGAAGGATAACGCATGGATAAACGAGTCATATAATGAAGATGACAAAGAAAATATTCAAAATAATTAAAAGTAAAAGAGAAGTGTGATTAAGTAGCAGGTCGTCTGCATATAGTGAAACTTAACGGCCCATACCGCTTTTTGTTATCGGCTTGACCTCCTGACAGTTTTGCGTTTATTGCATTTGCTCAAGTAATAAGGCACAAGGAACAGTAATGTGGACCATAGACATCCGTGACTGGCTTCCTGTGCTGCACTTATAGAATAAGCCAACTCAGATTCATTGGTGTAAGCCCAGTGACATAACATCAAACCGTGACTATAATCTGAGCACTTCATGAAATGGCACTGTAAGCATTTCGTTAAATAGTAACACTATTTATCATTTATCATTTTAGAATCAATTTCTTTCATTTTTGCATGAAAGATTTTGATGATGATTTTTTTAAACAATGCTCTCACATGTATATTCCTGTAGTGACATGTTTCTTTTGACAGGAGGATGGAAATATTCTTTTGGTGATATCTCAATAGTTTATTCCATTTGGTGTCCAAAAATGTAGTTAATTAAAAGCATGCTACCAATTGTAGATATAATGGATGATTATTGTACTGCCATGAGAAAAAAATTTCAGTATAGCAAAGAAGAAAAGTACGAATTCTGAAAGCAACAAAACCACACAGCCATAGCTAAGGTGAATTGAAAACTGAAGTAGGAGAGGAGACAGAATGAAGCAGGATGCCTGGATGAAAATTGACAAAAAGATCAAATAAAAGTTGTGAAGTGTAAATCATGACAGAAATTTAAATGGTTAGACAAATAGACCAGAAATAGAGGTCAGGTCTGTGTGTTGGCAGAGGAAGCCTGAAGGTTTTTCCTGTTTTACTGTGACCCACATATCTCACACACACATTCATGTAAAAGCACAGGAGTGAATGTCACATGGCAGATAAAAGAATCAGTCACCTGCTGACTCACACTCTCCAGAAATAATAATAAGTGTTGTAACCTGATTGTTACTGCTCAGTGCAGCAGCTTCAGTTTGTTCCAATGACAGTAAACAACAACACAATTAAAGAAGAATAAAAAACTAGAAAGGAGGACAAAAGAAACTCAGACAGACTGAGAGCAAGGTAATTACAATATGAAATTTACAGAGAGCGAGAGAGAGAAGGCAGGCAATTAAATAATCTGGTTCTGCACAAAACTGGCTCATGGATGTCATGTGGTGTCACTGAGACTACACATGTTCCACATCAGTCTGCAGGTGAATTAAAGCAGGTTTATACAGACAGGTGGATCTGTTTACAGGCAACTGTAACCGCCATGAACTCTACCCACAGTGTGTCAGAATAGACAGGAGGTGTTGAGGAGATGAAGGACATGTGACAGAGCTGGTGCTGGGGTGCTATGGTGACTCTAAAACATACAGGGGAATGATGGAGCTGATGAGGGTGATGTAGATAAAACAGTAACAGTAAGTAAGTGAGTTTTGACAGAGTGCAAGGGGACATACAGAGCTGACAGGAGTGAGATGTAGTTAAAGGGTGTATGACAGGAGTGTGACAGAACTGAAGAATGTGTGATGGAGCTGTTGGGGGATATAATGGAACTGAGAAGGTGGGTATTATTAGGCTAAAATGTCTCTGTTCCTTCTCATCCAGCTAAGTGGTTTCCTGGAACACAGAAAGAGGACTGATTTCTTGATGTTAGATGAAATGATACTGAAAAATAATGGTTCTTATAATAATAATAAAGGCAACATGAGTAGAGAGGTGACTGGCTGAGTGCTGATCATGTGATGTGAGATGTGTTGGGATATCTCCACTTTCTTCACCTCTGTTGTTCTTATATGAGTATTATGAGTGAATTTGATTATATGTGACTGAGGTCACTGTAAAATAGCAACAGTGTTTGGCACAGTCTTATTTAAACGATTTACCCTTGGTTTTACTGTTCAAATGACAAATCTCCAGATTTCCCACTCCCAACAGTCTTTTTAAGTCAGTGTAAAGCCAATTCAGAGATTTGTCTGTAAACACATTATTTCTATTAGAAAGTAGTTTCTGAAAACAGACTGTAAAGACTGTAACCTCTGTGTTACTGCATTGTGGAGTTAGACCATTTCACAGTTTTCCATCAGTTTCATTGTCAGGATTTTATGGACGGGTCTGAAATGGTGGCTTGATGACGCACTGGAGCCAACCCTGCATAACCCCACCCCTAAGACTGTAACCATTATAAATTCATGCGTTAGCATCAGCGCTTCTCCTGCTTGTCTGCAGGTTATTATAGGTTTTGCTAGCTAGCTATGCATCTAATGCATCTTCCTGGATGCCAGAGTTTGCAGAACAGCTCAGTCATTGTCTTATTTAAATTTTCAAAGGCATCAAGAGGAGGTGGATGGGGAGCAGAGGAACACCACCAACACCCGTCTATGCAGTGACCGTTTCGCTCCGGTTAGTTTTACAAACTTTCATCGGAGACTACAGGAAAGCGGCTGTGACTGTTGTTGGGTGTATTTTGTTACATATTTTATTATATATAGGTATTGAAGGCCTTAGTGTTCAAATTAAGTAAATAATGTTTTTTTTTTTTTAAATCATTAGGAATGACTCTAACAGATCATAACAGTTTCATAACAACTGGCACCTTCTCATCTAAAATCATCTGCCCTCTAGGAAAATGAGTCACTTGTACATGAAAATAATTTCATGTATAGGCTTTACCCCTAAAACTCAGGGTCATGAACTGGGTGAGCCTGCACTTCTGCAGGTTTGGGCAGGGGACTTGTTGCTATGTCAACAGCTGCAGATAAATTTCACTCCAGATTTGATCAAGAAGAGGTCCTGATGTGTGTAACGGAAATAAAAGAAGAAGGCCTTATGGAGATGACAGACTTAAGCAGCGTGATGGAACAGGACAGGAGTGTGATGAGAATTACTCCAGCTGTTTTGGAGCCAAATGAAAAGCATATTTTTCAGTCCCTTAGTGGTACTCACTGCTGATCTTGGGCAACCACAGTTTTGCTCATTTTAAGATGGAAAATATGCACTTCTGTGGCTCCCTGGGACAGGGAGTCAGAACTACTGCATAATCTCAGCAGAAACAGCAGCAAATGTCATTGTTGCTTTAAAACACAGCAGGTGTCTAAATACCACTAAAGCCAAAAGAACAACAAGAGAATGTAGATTTCCTTCAAACAGGAAAATACAAGTGTTCTACTCTGAACGGCATTTTGAAAACAGTCAGACTTTTCTAGCAGACTGCTCATTTGATCACAACTTCAGTTGGTCCACAGAAAACAAATGAATATGTTTGTAGTGTTCATTTTGTCAGCTATTTTAGATTTAATCTTTGAGTCAACCTCATCCTTTGATTTGTATTCAGTTTTTAGTTGGCATTCTACTCTCAAGACCAAGAATGAACATTTTATTTCAGTGAACTAATTTCAAATGGCATTGCATCCAAGTGATTTTAGGCTAAAATAAAAGTGACAGGTTGTGTGACTAAGAATGCAGCTCTGTAGAGACGGTGTCTGGTCTGATGTTATCAATTTAAGCAAAACATCCAGACATCAAAGACTGGAAAACAATGACGTCAGGAAAAATACAACATTAGCAAAACCAATGCAACTCCTGCAATGTAGTTACTGTGATCTTAACTTGCTGTTTTTTATGCAGAAAGAAAAATGATAAAAACCTTTACAGCAGGCCAGCAATGGATCTGACCCTAATAATGTTCAGTTTTGTCAGGACTATGCCAGAAAGGTGTAAATTTATTCTGTAATGCAGGAGGCTTCTTACAACCATTTAAATACATTCATAAAGGAAATATTTGGAACCTCTTTGCATACACCCCTTGATGTACTTAAAAAGTAACGTAACATCTTAACATTAGGTCACCTCAGTTAGAAGTACTTAAACAGAAACCACAATCTCCCTTTAACCATGACTGTTCCACAACCTTAATCACATGTTTATTATTCCACCATGCCGGTGAATGTCATGTACACCTCCTGCTGGTATGCTCCTATTATCTGAGGGTAGAGACAAGTTACCTACATAGCAGTTTAAGTTCAGTGACAGAATGATAGGTAGATTATGTCAGTTTGAAAAAACAGTCTGTTAGTTTTGTCTCCTCTTTTCCATCACTGAAAATATGGAGGAATTTTGTTCAGTTTTTTGGAATTTCTCCGTTGGTTGGGTATGCATTGCATTAACAAGCTTTAAAATGAAAGTTCTGTTGTTCAGCAGCCAACCGTCGCTACTCTTTTCACATTCTTTAGGTGATTATAGAAGAGCTGATTCAACACTGAACTTAGTTAATCAAATTTCCAAACAAAGAGCGTCATTTGTGAACGATCTACATTCACAGCTGCTTTTACTGCAGTTGAACAGACATTAACAAACTTCGCTTCTGTCTGATTTAAAACCTCAATTATGACTGAACATCATCAGAGACTCTGCTGGAGTCAAACAAAAGCTTTAAACTCACACACACACGCACACATACATTGTAGCCCATCTATGAACCCATTTACACACTGTAAATTGAAACATAATGAGGGTTTAGGAGCAGCACTTCACTCTTCATTTTTTCTTCTTCTTTTTCCCTCTCTCTGCGCCTTTCTTTCTCCTGTCTCTCTCTCTCTCTCCCTCTCTCCCCCTGCTCGTCCTCCTCTCCTCGCTCGCCCTTAGATCTTCTCCCTCTACCCTCTGTCCTCTGAGTCAGTCTGAAGGAACATACGGGCTAATTATCTGTGTGAGAAAGTGTGTTTGAGTGTGTAATTTTCAGTGTGTGTATATGTGTTCTCTCTTCCCTCAACTTCACTTCTGTCTTTGCTTGAAAGACGTTTCACATCCTCCCACCCAGAGAAAGACAGAAAGGAAGAGAGAGATAAACCGTCTGGCCATCGTCATCATCCTGAGACAACCCACTCTGCAGCGCAGCAGTGTTCTTAAGACTTACAGAACATAATGTATACACTAAGTTGATGTTGAGTTTGGTCCTTAGTTTAGGGGTCTGGTCGGGTATTTGTGGTGCCTGTGGGCTAGAGAGTGGATTCCTGGCCTGAGACCGATGGGACCTATCATGACCTGACAGGCTGGGCTGGGTTTGGTCGGATAATTAGAAGTGATGTTCTGGTTCGGTTGACAGGTATGTATAAGGTGTCCACACACAAGCTGTGGCCATGGTAACAACAAAGCCTGGCAGGGTAACACAAACTCATATCCTCAGCTTACATTAACTGTCAGGCTTGGGTCAGGTTCAGACATAAAAGCAGATTTCCTGTCAGGTGTGGGTTGGGCTCTGTTACTACCCTCTCAGACTATGGACTACGCAGCACGAGCTGGACCCTACTGTGGACCTATTTAGGGCACAAAAGCATCCCTAAAGAGAAAAGTTTAATATTTTAGGAAATACTCTTACTGGAAGTCTTGCCGAAAAATTGTATGCTAAATGCAGTCTTTGTGCTAAGCTAGGTCAACTGCTTAGTACTGTAAACAGGTGTAAACAGCTACCCTGGATCTGTCCAAAGGTAACAAAATTCACATATCGGCACATCAAAAGCCCACTAATTAACACATAATAACTTGCTTGATAAATACATTCACTGAGACTGCACCATCCATAACCGATTAAAAAACAACAGCAAAATAATGTATCTTAAGAGCAACAAGTTTATGTCTAGTTCTGCCTCAAAACAGAACAGATCACCATTTGCACATGCAAAACAATCTTACGTGTGTTGCTTGGTTGTGAGTCCATAGGTATCATCATTTTGCCTCGTGTCCCCCTCCTGGCAGCCAGGGAGCGCTCCAGAGTGGAGATACTGCTGGAGGCCTCGTCAGCATCTGCTCCTGCAACATAAGAACATTTAAATACTACAACAAAGTTTTTAGAATTCACATTTGTTCTGGCTGTCAATACACAATTTAATAAATTAGTTGGCTAACTATTTTCTATGGGGAGAAATTATTTATATATTTTTACTTAATAAATAAAAAAAAAATCATGATGAATCAGGTTTCATCATAATTTAATCAAGACTCATAATGGAGTTAAATTATTCAATTAGCACCATAGAAATGAAGAAAAGCTAAATATTAGGGTGCAGATACACTCCAATTATAAATAGCATTTATAATTGTGTTCTAAACAATGTGGAGATTTGGACATGAAATCTGCAAGAAAGATTCAAAGATTAACAAATCAAAGTTAAATATTAAATAATTTTTATTATTTTTATTCAAAATTCTAACATTTAGATTCCAAATAATTACAAAAGTGAATGAATAAACATTCATCCTGTACCTGAGTGGCTGCTCTTGCTGCCAATCTGACTCTCCGATTGGCTGTGCGCGACCTGGGGAAGGTCCTGGCAGGACTGCATGGGCGAATCGTGTCCAGATGGGGCAACGCTGGGAGCTTTCTCCATGTTCTTCATTTCCATTTCCTCATGATGGATCCAGAGGTCAGGAGGTCGCAGGTCCTTCTGACTGCCCTTCCTCTTACTGGCACTGTGGCTTGCTCTCTTTCTGCTCCGAGGACAAGAGACACACAGGTCAGGAAGTCAGCAGGCAGGTTCAATGACTAATGATAGTGGACATCACACTGAACCATGCGTAGACTGCTATTAGAGTCATGTTGCTAGGCAACCCTTCAAATCCCAGCAGAGCATGAACACTCCTGTTCATCTGTACCATAACAGAAACATGCATCCATCATAAAACCATTTGCCTTGCTCATTTATACTACAGTTTGTACAGACGAGAAGAAGACAGTGAAAAACAGAGAAATGGGACTGTGAATTCCTGAGATGATTTCTTCAGCTTTCGCCTGTTTTCACCTGTGAGACTGGATTATAAAAACTGGATTATAAAATAATATCATCTGAAATGTCAAGAACTGGATTTCAAAATATGAAAATTTCAAACATCTGGATTATAAACTAATTTTGACTAAAACAACATGAATGAATTTAAACTGTTTAGATTTTTTCCACCATCTCGCCCTGAATTTGAGGGAAAAGAAACATATATGGATGTAATCTAATCTTTTCTCACTGATAGCTGATTCAGTCTCTGTCAGAGCTGCTCCAAGTTACTGCTAATGACAACACAATATCCTCCTGCTGCTGCTTCACATTAAAACCATTCAACCATTCTTAATGACACAAGGGGTGGCTTTTATTGTGAAACAGTCACAGGAAACACAATGTATTTTTCACTGTGGTTAGTGCTGACTGATATCAGTTATCAACATCTACAAAAGAAGACGTAGTTATTTTTAGAATCAAGTTATTTTTACTTTTTGCAGGAGCAGCCACAGTGATCTGTTACAGTTACAGGTGACAGGCTGCACACCTTCAACTCCTCAGTAAGGTAACCAACTTTACTGTGTTCTGCTGTTATGTGGAAATTATTTTTGACTTAATGGGATTAAAAAGACAGAAAGTGAACCCATTGCCCAAGTTTGGATAGTGGATGAGCACTCTTTTGAGATTCAGGCTTAATATAAAAACAAAACACGGACAGATCATTTACCATCTGCTTTGTTTCCCTGACAGCTGTTTACTGCCATCACACAGAAAGAATGAAACATCTTACTTTCTCTGCTGTGCGGAAGAGCGCCGGGTGCAGATGAGAGCCACGATGACGACCACAACCACCGTGATGGCTCCCACAGAAACCACTATGATGACTAGGAGGTTACTGTTCTTCTGAGGTGTGGCACTGCCGTGAGGCGGACGCATTTGACCGATGGGAGATTCTGAAATACACACAAAAGAGAACTGGAGGTTAGAAAATAATAAAGTGTTCTAATTTCTGTAAAAATGAAAATGTGTCTTGGCTTTTGACTTGAATAAGAGAAACCACCTTTTGCAAACTAAGAATCTGATTTTCAAATTAAGATTGAAATGACTAGCCAGTTTCAAATGCAATTTCACTCTCTTTATGGCAGTGTTATGCTTAGCAATACATTAAAAACATTTTTTAAATTGAACATGAAAATTCTAAGTCTAAAATAATAATAGTTATTATTCATTTTATCATACATCATATACACAGAAATTGAAAAATTACATTTCAATTTCCTTTAAGCCCTTTGTTTTAATATTGGCAACTAATATTGTACATTTAGATATTTTTCCGCATTGAGAAGTCACTGTATTCTTAAAACTGATTTGTTTATTGTTTGGACATTTTGACTTAACGTCTATTTATCTAAACTCGTTTTGAATTGTTGAGAAGTGAAGAGCAGATTGCAACTGAATCATGAATGTCAGCTAACAAAGACATTTAATTTCTGATTCACCTTATTCAAATCATTTAATTAATATAATCAGCCCATATGCAAAACCAATATACTTATTCAGACAAAGAAAATAGTATAGTATATATATAACAGTAAAGACACACAGTTACAAAATTAAAGCCTGCTGAATGAAACCCAGAGTGGC
>BRZM01001377.1:0-10800 GCA_033238685.1 Lates japonicus | reverse complement strand
GTGTTATTTTACCCCATTTCCTTTAACCCTAGATCATGACTAATCGCAATTTGCCAAGCATAGCTTTCAGACACCTGTTCTGTCCTGTGCGAGTCTGTTGGTCCTGCTCTGTTTTCTTGCAATTGGGAATGGAGACAGGAAAGTGTGGAAATTAGACAGGAAATTGGTCTTCAACGGAATGATATCAAATGCACTGAACGTGTACTGTCCTTCACTTCATTTACCTTGTTTTCAATAAAAGCCAAACAGTACTGTAAATAACCAAACCCACATTACATGTGTTTATCTACTTAAAAACAAAAAAAGAAACCAATAATGCATGAACATAAATACATATAAGACTTTTATGCCAAAATGACACTATAAGATTCATATGAGCCATTTAGTTAAGACTGATCCACTAATGCAAATGGCCAAGTGTGCTGCGATATAGCTCTGGCCATTAATGTAAATTTTACTGCAAATTCACATAATTGGTTCCATGTATATTCTCCAATGTATCTGTTTCTCCATCTGCTTCACAACAAAATTGGGCCAAACCGCTTCTCTCCTACACAACTCAGTGGCAGGCCTTTGCTTTACCTCAAGTGTGTGCACACACGTGCAATCTTAAACTGGAAAGATGGGGGGGGTGTACAGGATGTAGGCGTAGGCGACATGTCCTCATGGAGGAGTTTGGCTCACCAACAACACAATTTGTCTTTGTAAAAAGTCTAAGTGTGTTTTCATCGCAACAATATAACTTTGTATAAAATCAGCAGGCACTTTTTCTTGTTTGTTTCACGTTCAAATGGTCACAGGTAACCTACTACCCCCCTACACACACTTCTCCACCTGCACCTTGCGTCCTTCATTAGTAGTGCATCAATCTGAATGAGTCTCTGGTGTGAACTGACTGTGTCCTGTCCCCTTAAGGTCGAGACAGCGTGGTGTAGACAGGCTGGTCCCAGCTGGAGGCGGTGGGGCTGTGGGCAGGAGCCATGGACAGACTGTTGAGGATTGGGTTGCTGTAGGGCCGCCTGGATGAGTGGAAGTAAGGGTACTGGTAGAGGCTAGAAGGGTAGCCAGAGTAAGGGTTGTAATAGTTGGAGCTCTGGAGGTCAGTATAGTCACACTGGGAGCTGGAGAAAGAGGCTGCGGCCGAGGCAGCTGATGTGGCCGAGGTGACACAGGCCTGGCTACTGTAGGAGCCGTAATCAGAGTGTGAGGGCGACCCGTGGGAGTGCTCGCTGTAGTGGCTGGGGCTCAGTTGCTCTGTTTTAATATGGAGCCGGTGCTGCCCCACCTCGCTGGCGGAGGAAGAAGAGGAGGACATGGTGCTCTTGCGACTCCATGCTGACCCGTTGGCGCCCGTGTGGCTGTATGAGGAAGTGTAAGAGCCGCCAGGTCCGGGAGCCTGCCCGTGGCTATGGTCTGAGGGCAGGGCGGAGGAGCCTGAGGCGTGGCCGTTGAGCGGGAGGTACTGGTCAAACTCGTGCACATCAAAGGTCTCCATGTTGCTGATGACATCAGTGCTGAGCTCAGAGATGTCTACGTTGCTGAAGTCGATGTTTTGCCTGCTGCTGTCAACTAGACGACGGCCTTCATGTTTCAGATCCTGCTTCACCCCGTGGTGCAGATCTGTTTTGGGAGTAGTTGGTGGTGTAGGGGGACCATGGGGCTGCCCTGAAAAGAAAATATCAGAAATAAATAAAACATTTAAACTTATTTTAAACAATTTAAAGGAATTTACAGTAGCTTAAAACTATTTTGAAATAAAACTCAAAGACTAATTGTTTTGGATAGATTATTTCTTATATTAAATGTGACAACATACCTGCATGTTCAGGGTGGTGGTGCCCATCAGTCATCCCTGCCAGTCCTCCCATCCCTGGTTCTGCTTTATACATGTGATGTGCCAGTTCTGCTCCTGAGTCTGAGTCGCTCTGGCCTGGTTTCACATTCTTCCGTCGCCGAGGTTGGTACTTGTAGTCTGGATGGTCTTTCTTGTGCTGGACCCGAAGCCTCTCTGCTTCATCTACAAACGGCCTCTTTTCACTCTCTGAGAGCAAACTATGGTGAAAAGAAATATATGAAATGTCAAAATGGATTCAGTCAAACTAAACAAAAATAAAAAAATTAAATTAAGTTATTTTTTAAAAGTTATTGCTGAGTTTTTTCTTTATTGTCAATAGATCAGGAAAAATTCCAGTTCTTCTAAATCATTTCCATTCAAAGCCAAAACTTTTTGAAAATTAGTCAATTTTATATTTTTAACTCATTATTTTTATATTTTTATGCTGTTAAAGTAAAATATTGTTCATTTAATGTTAATTGTCCTCATATACAAATCTGTAGCCGTGGCTACTCTGTTATTTTCTTTTAATACAGGTAATTTACACCATCTTTTCCTGCATTTCTCTTCATAATAAATAAAATGTTTCCTTACCGCCACAGTTTGCCCAGCGTCTTGCTCAGTTCGGCGTTGTGCAGGTGGGGGTACTGATCCGCCAGCTTTCTGCGGGCCGCTTGCGCCCAAACCATGAACGCGTTCATGGGTCTCTTGACGTGGGGTTTACTCTTCAGGGATCCGTTCCCTCTCACGGGCATGGGCACCAAGGACCAGTCGTATCCCTTGAGCACTTGAGAAACGGCGTCCCGTATGCAAGCTGGGAACCGTTCGTCATCCTCGGAGTCCAGTTTCTTGCCCAAACCGGTGAGCAGGGACCCTTGGCCGTCGGATCCTGTCGGTGAGGACGGAGCATCGGAGTCGGAGTCGTCCTGGGACATGGAGCTGTTCGTGCCCGATGGACTGCACGGCTGGTCGCCGACACACTTGTCATGCTCCTCTGTCATTTTTAACATTGTTTCTTCAGCCCCGCGGGGATGAAAATCCGAAAACAAGCTGTAATCGTCAATTAAAAACAAAAAACGTTACCAATGAATTCAGGCGCGCAGCAGAGTGCCCGGTGCGCTTTTTACGCACGGTGCGCCACAGTAGATTCCTCTAACAGTTTCAGTCAATAAGAGTCCGTTGTTTCCCTTCTGCTTCCCTGTTTGTTTGTCTTCGTTTGTCTTGTTTTCCTAGGCTGTCATGGGAGGTGCGGTCGTGAAAGTTGTGGTCCACAATGTGAGCTGAGCAGCTACATGTTACAGCAACTTGAGTTGGAGTTTTAAAATCGTCACTCCACCTTCCGCCCGGGATTGGCTGGAACAAATCACCACTTTCCCCCCATTGGTTCAGCTTTAATGTGGGCTTCATTATTATAATGATTTTCTGTTTTTTCATCGGTGACACAGTTCTGTTTTTATTAAAGTTGTACACGTTGTGTGCCACAATTTTGTGATGCTGTTAGGAAATGTAATGAGTTCAGAAATCACTGGTTCTCTATTAATAATGCAGCAAACATCTCCAGTCTCTAAATGTAAAAATAGCATTTAGTAAAACGATTATTGCAATATAGCCTGTTTATGTCTGTATAGATTTTGATGCTATGTAGGATGACAGGAAATAATGCAGTTAACTTGGGTATTTCACTGTCAGCACATTATTAATTTGTCATGTGTCAAAAATATTTTTTAAATACATGAAAATTGTTCAGATTACTTCTCACAGAGATGAAGACTGGGGTTTATCATCTGCAGTTCTAGTGAAGTGGATCTAAACAAACATCGGCCGTCAGAGTTGTGGCATGTGGAGAGTAAAATGAAGATTCAGGCTCTTATTTTCTGAGAAAACAGACAGTAGTGGGAAGTATTAACAGTTTCAAATTGTATGCTTTAGTTAATTTGGTCAAGCAGGAAATGACAGCTGTGTTATTCAAGTAATTTATAGCAGGGCTGCAAATTATAACAAATATATAATTCATGTCAGCTGACATCTCATCATCACAGAGACATTGGGACTTACAAGTACTTTAAGGCAAGTTCATTGTGTGATATCAAGCCCCCCATGGCTGTCTGTACTTTAATTTTTCCTCTATGTGTGAATTTTCTCTGAAGAACTGAATTTGAATCTAAACAAATGACCGTGACTCCAAAACCCGCGTTCTCACTCCCAAACCGACTCCTGACAAAAAGTCGTGTTTGCTTTGATAACAAAAGCCCCTAACTTCACAGGCCAGCGCAAGCCCAATTACAGCTTTGATAAATATTCCAAATTTAGATGAGGAAGTTCATTTGTCCCAGCAGTTTGTGTGTGATCCACAAGTCACTTCTCAGCACCAGTGAAGCAGGCTTTTTTTTTTTATGACACTGAAGATATAAAGAGCAGAGGAGATAAGAGGATAGATTGAATCACTGCCTTTGTTAATGGTGTCTTTGTGTTCATGTATTGTGGGATGATTTTTATCAGCGGCCTCCCCATGAAAAGACAAGGTATGTTTGTCCTGGACGGCAGTTTGCTTTGCTCGATGCACACTGCAGGTGGCTGAGGGAAGAAGAGAGTTTGTAATGTGGAAATAATAGAAACTGTGGGTTATGCATAGAGAATAGAATTTTCTGCAAAAGAGATAGTTTGCACAGCAAGGTAAGATGTTTGCTTGTTTTTTCTTTGATTAACAGTTAGCTTAAGAAGTCAAAGGGCTTGAATTTGAATGAAACCATATTTTAGTTCAAGTGAAATCAGTATGTGTGTCTCTTACGATAATGTTACATAAAATGAGCAGTTGTTGTAGTTAAGTTGAATTTAAATGTTGTTGTATCTTGTATCAGAGATTATGAAGTGAAAGTGCTCACTTGGTCAGTCCCGTCTTCCTTTCTAGCAGCTGCTGTCAGAGCGCTCGGTTGGGTCAAGTTCAGTGCATGTGTGTGTGTGTGAGTATGTGAGAGAGTGTGTGTGTGAGCAGACAGACAGGACAACAGAGAGTTGTCAAACATGAATGAGCCTGGCTTCATTCTTGTCCCGCTCCACGTATGGAAAAGTATTTGCTGAGTGTGTGTGTGTGCATGTGTGTATGCGTGCAATTGTCAGTATAAAAGTCTCAGATATGTGGAGTCGTAGATCTTTTTTTCAGTGCTCAAGCACGCTTGTGTGGATTTATTGTATTTAATTTTATTTAGTTCAACAAATTTAAACATTTCAATAATGAGATATTAGGCTTTTACTCAGACATATTACATGTCTATCTCATTGGTTTTCTGGGGAATAACTACATCCACCTGTTGCTTATCCTGACATAAGGCTAGTATTACTCTTGATAATAAACTGGAAAACGAGTACAAACCTCCAATAACACTTAACAATTTATCAATTTGCTGTAACACACGAGACATAATTCCTGTCACTTACTCATAAATTAAATTGATTTCCTGATCCTGTTAATATTCCCTTTGGAATGTCAATTAAATCTTTCTCTGTTTGTGATACATTCAATGCTGGAAATCCCTGCTCTCAATCACTATTGAAAATGAATCAACTGTTCCTGGCCCCAATCCTGCTTTCCCCACCAAATTTCATGGAAATCCTTTCGTCAGGGTTGAGGTATCCTGCCGACACAGACAAACAAACAACCAAATCAATATTAATGAAACCAGCGTGTCAAGTCCAAAAAGTTTTTCATTTGTTTACCGTTTATTGGGAACTCTTATCTCAGGTAGAGTAACACTGAAGATGAATCAGCATGAGTCCCAACATGAATGACAGCTGTTGTCAGGTCCTGCTAAGACTGTGAGTCAGCCTTGGTTTCTGTGTAGAGAGGAAGAGACAGAGAGAAGGAGACAGACTTAAAAAGACTCCAGCCTTCCCCCCTCCATGCCTCCCTGTATTGTGGCGAGAAACTCTGGCCAGAGTTTGTGGGCTCTGGGCTCTTGATTAGAAAAGGAAGGAGCAACAGAGGAGAGGTAACCGCGCATGAACCTTAAGTGTCCCAAAGAATGAAGGAAGGTTTTAATTTTCCTATTTTTGCGAGATGCATCTCAAAGGGTAAAGATTTTCTTTCTTTTTTTTTTTCCAGTGCCTTAGCAGAGCATGTTGGCCCCTTTTCTCATGGGCCCTAGTCACTTCTACCCCACATGTAAATTATACTCTCTGGCTTCTAATGTGCATACAAAATTAAATTACACAGTCACCCACAGGAATCTTGCCCCCTTTGGTCTCTGCTTCTGTGTTTTAATACACTTAGGCACATTTCTTCACTCACGTTATTTGAAGGGATATGTTCAGCAGTTAAGTTTCCACAGCGTTGCACAATATAGAAAATTGTTTTTATGTGTTATGTGTTAGAATGATGTAAACCTGGAGTTCATAAAGGTCATCAGGTCCATAAAACACCTAAGTTGGATAAATGTTTGCTATGTGAACCATGTATTTAATATTTAAATCCCCATTTCGGCGCATGGTGTACAAATTCTGCACCACAAGAATCCTGATAGAATTTTCCACATGAGGAACAACTGTGGAAACCCTTGTCTATATTCACCACAGCGCCCTAACCCAAACAGCAGGCCTCCATTCTGTTAAATAATCTCACTGATTGCACATCAAGTCAGTGTAAACTTGGTGAACTGTGGAGACTGGCATGCCCTCCCTCTCACCCAGACAACCCCAACCGCTGCCTAACCACATGTGGAACGAGCTCCTGGGCTGCTAACAAGCCATATTTCACCCCTGCGCCACATCAACCAGACCACTTCTATCTTTGGTTTCACACACTCAGAAAGAAGGTAATTAGTGCAGAATTTACAGTTGCTGCAAATGCAACTGGAAAGCAAGGATACAGTTTATAGTTACAGTAGAATATGGATTATAAAAAGATCCACTATGAAAATCATGAGTGGATCCCCCAGTAAAGTAGGGGACCCATGTATTGTTACATCTTGGGGCTAAAAGTTGCAGAGGATTTTCCAGTCAGATTGACACACACATTAAAGTGACCTCTCAGTGATAGATGTACCTATACTCCTCCTCTCTGTTCCATCTCTACTCATCCCACCCCCTCTGGAGCATGGATGGTGGATGTTTTCCATTTTGGTCTGTAGCCAAATGTATTTTCCAGGTTGTCTACTTAGTGAGGTCGAGGACCCGCGGATGTTTGACTCCACTGGTTCTAATCACAGTCCAACCCCCATGACAGCTGCGGTGTGTTAGGACCTCCCATTGACCCCTGACCCCACACTATCCTAAATTCATTCTATTAAAATGCCATAATGAGGGGTTTACTGGACCAATTGCAGGTTTTATTTAAACCTATTAGTAGACGCAGAGAGGTGGGAGGGGTGGGGTTGCACGGTGAGGAGGGAAGGAAGGGAGTTTTGAATAGATTGAAGGGGGAGTGTTTGAGACTGAAGGAAACAATTAGTCCAAAACGTCTCAGGGTGTGTTTGGCCTTCGGCCACACTCGTTTTTAATGTCAGGAGTATAAAAAGAGCTCAAGTGTTTCCAGATTATCTGCTGTGTTTTCTCCCTGACACATAACTGTTTTGGGAGGCAGCGGTTTTGCTTGTGATAGTTCTGTATGTTCATGTGAATTAGGCATAATGGACAGAGAGGTTTTGTAGTAGCAGGTCGGGGAGAATTATGTTAAGTCAGTTCCTCATTTTTTTTAATGATACGGCGACCACCGAGATCTACACACTGTCAGTAGGTATCTTGGTCATGTGCTTCCATCAGTACACATACAAGAACACTGTACATTTGTGTATTAGTGCATAATGGTTTTAGCAGTTAAAACAAAGTATTCTGTTTAAAAGTTGCCTAAAGGTGAAGCCTAGCACTGATTATTAGAGAGCAGATGAATGAATTTCCATGCAATCTTCCATGTGCAGAGAAAGTGTCCATTCCTGGTTCTTTTCCTCTGACATGACAGCATAAACGCTAAGATGTTCAGCAGGGACGACACTTCCCATGGTGTATCTTCTCCCAGCGTTGTCCCAAGAGGAGTGTGGGTGTATGTGGGTTCTTCTTTTTTTTTTTTTTTACACTTTCTGATCTACACCCCCCTCTTTCTGTCTTTCTTCCCTCTCATCTTCGCGGCATATGTTCTGAATAAAACTTGCGGTGTGCTCAGTCTTCCATATTGTCTACTTTTTTGATCCTTGATTCTCATAAATCATCTCCCTAATTTGCCTGAGAATTAGATGGTGTGGGACATGTAGACATTTAGGACAGGGCTCAGGGGCGGCGAGAGAACAGAGAGCCCACCCCTTGACTTTACGGGAAATGGGAGGCCGTTCCACAAAAGCAAGACTATTTAGAGGACTTCACTGGCTGTGGGGACTTTGCCTCACAGTGCTATGATAACTGTGGTGGATTGTTTTTATTTACAGATAATTAAAAACAAGAATAAAAATCCATTTGCACTGTTTTATGTCCCTTTTATGAGCACAAGAACTGTGCACGTGCACACACATATTTACGCATACAAGTGCTCACAGACCGTGTGTGTCACCGCAGTGCACACAGACCAGCACAGCATGAAACCTAAATCTCCTGTGTACAATTCATATATTACAGGATAATTTATAAGCTATTAAAATGATTATTGGTGAAGTGGATCAAATTCTCCAATTAGGCTTTCAGTGTACCAGCCAAGACTTGCAATGTTTATGAGCAGCACTTAGTCTGTCTGTCTCCAGCCTGTCTGTAACCTCTAATAGAAACACTACACTGAAAAACACATCAGCACACCTGCTGCTAACCGCATGAAGAGGCTGTGTGTGTTGTGATCGTCTGAATGCATGTTGTAATATTTTATGTGATGTTGCTGCTCTGAAATTATTTCCATGGGTTGATGTGGGTTAATTTACTGCACAACTGAAAACTGGTTAGTGATTTAGCATTTGATCAAAGGTTATTCCCCCCATAGGATGGCTATAAAAAACCATCACTTTTGTACATATTGCAAACATAGTATATGCAAATTTACAGCACCTCTGTTATAGATTAACTGGTAAAACTTTAGTTAATGTGTAGAAAGGAGGAGGATCAGTGTTTGAAGCTGCAGAGATATCCTGCATCTGTAGTCAGTGCAGATCTTTGTAACCCTACTAACACCCATCAGGGTGTGCATTACTGATCAGAAAAAACAGCACTGCAACATTATCCAGAGATTAACACCATGCACGATCAGCTACAGCACAGAGCCTCAGATGTGTTGTCAAAAAGGCCAAATGAATCAGGGAACTTGACATGTCATTACCATAGGAACATAGCTTTGCATTGCATTTTCTCAACTGACTGGGGCAGTATCCCTCGCATTTTTTATTACTATTGTAAAAACTGTTGTTGTTTTTTCTTTAAGTTGCCTGAGTGGTTCAGGGCCTAGATGATAAGGAGGAATGACAAAAGTAGAAAGATTTTCCCTCCTCCTGGTGTGATTTCTCACTTAGATAATAATAATAATAATAAAGTGTACAGTGTTGAATAGAAACACACTGAAATTCAACAATTACATCACAGTTACTCATGCCTTTATTCAGTAAAGGAACATAATTACTTTTCTATGACATTTTTACATTAAAAAAAAACCCTCCATCTCCTTTAATGTGGCGTGACTAGATATTTCATTCCTCAGTTTGGGCTGGCATGCTTAATCCGTAGCATGCTGTATAGGTTCTCTACCAACTGTCACACCTGTAACACCATCACATGACTCAGGCAGGAAAAGAAGGAAGCACTTGCTAACCGTTTCCACTGGTCGTATGTACAGGGTATTTCCTGGTAGCCACTTCACTATTTCCAACTGTTTGCCTGACTGTTGCAGACATGCAAAGCAGCAGACGGAAAACACTGTCTCGTGTTGAAGCTTTCAGGTGTTTTATACAAAGGCAAATCAAAAACTCAATGCTTGTAGCACTCGAACGTGGAAGTGATTAAAATTAAAGTCTTCTATTTGTGTTGAGTTTATTGGATTGTTGTGTGGAGTTTTGGCCATGGTTGTTTTGGTGGTGTGCAGCCACAAGTCACATGGTGTGGGAGTCCAAGGTCACCAAGGTCACTTCCTGTTCCCTTTAAAGAGGTGCAGGGCTCTAGCTAGAGACAAAAGAGTACACGGAAGTACTTGTGTGGCACGAAGGATATAAAGAGTCTTTTCAGTGGACCGCAGAGCCTGACCTTTTCATTCACAGCGGAATTTAACTTTCCCTAGAAGTTGCTCGTTTCGGAAATGTAGCACACTCCTCCACCTTCTGCAGTGTATTCATTCTAATTCCTACCATTTGTGTTGCTCAGTGATGCTCAGTGAAAGTGATTTGTTTCTTTCTGCTTAATAACAGACACTCTAGCAGAAAATCTGGTGCTGCGGAAACAAGCAAACAGTTTGGTTGACAGGATTGCCTTTGGTGAAGTTTAGAGTATTTAAGCTGTGCTGACTGTCAACTCTGTTCAGCTCTGAGGACTATCAGTGCGTAGATGAAATTACATATCGGCTGAAGATGGTCAAATCAATCATCAAATCAACAGCATTTGATTCCACTCACCACACTCACCATGAGTTACCTTTCTGTCTTCTTGTGTGTGTGTGTGTGTGCATGCACACACTCTGTCTGTTTTTTTCCCCTCATTTTGATTCCGTCACCTCCACCTTCAATGATCATTATTTCTCTCATGCCTAATTTAAGGAACAATATGTTTTCATTTTTACCAAACATTTTCAGTTCAACTGTTCTGCTTATTTTAGCTAAATTAAGGCAATATTAGAGGCACTCCCACCCACCTCCACCTACCACTTATGTCTACTAATGGCAGCCCATGGGACAGCTTTGGCTGCATTTAACACAGAATGTAAATCTACTGAGCCATACAGGGTCCCTCATTTAACAAGATGCTGCTTTATGGTGCGCTGCAAAAATCAACTCCACTGTTTGGTTTTTGGGGATTAATTC
>BRZM01001376.1:0-29613 GCA_033238685.1 Lates japonicus | reverse complement strand
CTGGTGCGGCATGAAGGTAGAGGAGAGAGCGCGCGAGAGCCGAGGAGCAGAGGAGCGTCCGGAGGAGGACCAGGAGGAGGATTAGTGAAGAACAAAACAGAAGAAGAAGAAACAACCGCAAACATGAGTTTACCGACCAGCTGTGTGTATCCGGCCCCTTCGGTCCAGGATCGTTACTGCAAAGTGCGGAACGGGAATATTTGCGGGTCGCCCTGCGCCGTCAACCGGCCCATTGACATCGTGCAGAAACGAAGGCGGTAGGCCAGATGTGGTTTCAGTCCAGATGTTGTTGCACCACTCTAAACACTCTGCTACTCTGTCTTTTAAACGAAGTTTAACAATCCTTCCTCTGACAGACACTAATGATAAAAATAACTTCACCACAACTTTACTATAATATTAATTATATGAACTTCTTACAGTGTGTGGCATTCAGGAGGGAAGTTTAGCTTTCTTAAAAAGTCATTAATATCAAATTTATTTTCCACAAGTGGGGTACAACATCATAAAAAGATACAGTGTATTGCAATCCAATGTAAAATTTATAATGATATCCCATGTATATATACACTATATATATTTATCTATAAAGGGCAAAAGAGGCGTAAACTTCTTTTTATGTCTTTGCTGTCTTTGCCTCAGTTCATGGTATTGTATCCACCTCCTCTACAGTATCTGCAGCACTCAGTACTGAGTTTATTATCAGTATTAGTGGCGAATCAAATATGGTATGCTTGTGATTACAGTATTTTATTTTTTACAGTGTTACTCCAGGGGTTTGTATTGTGTCAGAGCTGCTCAATGCTCACACTGATGTTTGCCAAATAATTGTTTGATCATTCAAAAGAAATGTACAGCACTATAGTGACCCACCTTCCAGGTGTGGTTGGAGAGAGTTTTACCTCTTAAACATTTCTGTAATATGATATAATGAGATTCATGGTGTTTCAGAGTTGCTCAGCGTGTAACATTTCTTATCTCTATCTCCTTGTGATATTCATATCATTCGTACTGAACTCATAGTACAGTGAGTTTAAAATGACCTCAGTGTTTGATGATGACATTTAATCTCCTAAATATCAGTAATATCCTTGTAGTCATTGCCTTTGCTTCTCAGTGGTGAGTTTATTGAGCTTATTTGGTATTTTTACTTCAGTAAGTAGTAATACTTCATCACGTAAATCTGTCACAAGCATGCAGAGGTGATTTACAGTGATTTTGCTGTTGCTCGCCCGGTCTGATTTACAGAAGTGAGATCAGAGAGAACGTTTCCTCTTATCGCCAAAATTACACACAGCCAGGTGTAAGAAGGTCAAGAGTCAGGATCTGCAACTTTCAAGTAACAGATCAAACAAAATCTCAGCTCTTTAATCCTCAGAGTGAAATCATTTTAACCCAGGATGTCAACGTAACATCCTCAGTCAGTGTCATTTATCTGCCAAGTTCCCTCAGACGAAATAACGGCATCAGACGGTGGAGCTGAGCTCAGACTGAACAAATGACTGAGTTTGGGTTTTTAAAGTGCTGTTTTATTAGTCGAATGGTGAGTCAGACGAACTGATGTGGTTCTGGAGGAAGATCTGAATCAGTATCTCCTGAATCTGTGTGTGTGTGTGTTTTATTGTGTTTATATAACATGAATTACTGCATCATTTGTAGCAAAATCCATTAAATATTTATCCTATCACTACTCAGAATGCACACACAAAACAGCCTTACACCGTTTTTTCATTCGAACACATTTTAATCTTCTTGTTTTTTGATGGATTGCAGTTTGTTCTTTGAGCTGATTGTGTTATGGGTAATCCTCAGTGCCAAGTTTGTGCCGGAGGGGCAAGGAGGAATAAGCTGTCACTTCCTGGAGTGAAGTTTTATGTGTACACACAATCAGGAGGCTGAGGGTAAAATTAAAGTTGTAGATATTGAAATTGGCCCCTCTTTTTAAGTTAATAAGGTTAATAATTGTGATTTTAATGCTGTTTTATCATTAAAAATGTTCAGTTCTCTTATAAAAAATGCAGTCCACATACAGGATATATCACTCTTGTTGTTCTTTCTATTTTTAAGGTATATGATGACGGACTGGAACTAATATAGTTTTCCCTCCCTTGTGCAACACAGCACACACTCATTTCATTCTCAGCAGATGAGTATACCTGAAGGTGGCTGCTGCCTGAAGAGTCACAGAGGGCTAAGAATGACTAATTTTGCAGGCGGCCTTTCACAAAGTCACGACGACGTCAGCCCCATTGGGTGGGGAGGGGAGGTTTGGGAAGAGAAGGTGGGGGATCAAAGTGTCTTTATAATGTCAACCCACCAATAAAAAGCCTTCAAAGGGAGCGATTGCTAATGAATGCTGAAGTTGGACGTATTTATAGGACTGATGGATCGACCACATGTGTGTAATAACACAGTCAAAAAAGCAGCAGAGGAAAGTAGAGTGCACACTGTAATCGTCCAAATCCCTTTAACCCCCACACTCTGTGTAGTTTCCATTAATTCCTAGATGGAAACGGACCGCTTCCACCGTCATCAATTTACCTCATAAAGTTCGAGGTTTTACAGTTAGTTTTGGCAAAGAGGCGTTCAAGTGCATCTGTGTAGATGCTTAGCCTCTGCTTTTAGGTTTGTGATGAGGCAGGAGTTGTTTTAGTGTCAGAGAATTTCCTGTTTATACTGTGGTGGCTCTACCTTTAACATCTGTGAGTGTATTTGACCATTGAAGACAATATTCAGTTGTCAAATTAGTGAAAAATGCTTCATAACAAGTCTCAAAATGACACCATTCAAATGTCTCATTATGTCCAACCAACTGTTCTAAACCTAAACACATTTTGTTTATGATGATATAGAACTTAGAAAAGAAGCAAATCCTCACAATTGAATAGATGGAAATAGACCTGCGATTATTAGTTAATTAATCATCAGTCAATCGACAGAAAATCAATCAGTTAATTGTCTCAAAACATCCAAATATTCTTCAGCTTTTACAGTGTGAGGATTTGCTGCTTTACCCTGTTTAATATCATTATAAAGTCAGTATCTTTGGGTTATGGCTTGGTTGGACAGAGCACGGCATTTGAAGATGTCACATTTTTCATCATATTTTGATTTTAAAAAATCTAACAAATAATCAATTAATCAAAAATAGAATAAACAAATCAAACTATAATGATAATTATTGTTCACTGCAGCCCCAGCTGGAACCAGAAAATGTCATTTAAAATAAATAAATAAATAAATGACTACTGTTGACTACTGATAGACTATACTGTCTATCAACTAATCAATTAACTGACTAATAGTTTCAGCTCTAGCACTGTTTCCAGTGATTCTATGCACTCCACATAGAACCGTGACTCCTCAGGTATTTCATTTGCTTCATTTGAAATTATACGCACAGTGATGGAGGATTTTATCCGCTCCTCCCTCCTCACACGCTCACCTCGTCGTGTCCATTGTTGCTCTTTTCATGAGCGGACATGTATCCCTCAGTGATGATGATGAGGACTGATGTCAGACTCCGACTTACTCATCGTGTTTCACCTCCCAGCGGAGATCACTGGTTCCAACTAGACTTTGACTCACACACTGTGAGAGAGGAAGCTAACAGCTTGTCAATCTTGTAATCTGATAATAATTACAGTGATAATGTCTCCACTTTTGTTTATTCAGCAGTCGTCAAAGTTGCTCTGCAGTGTAAGATCAAAGCAACGCAGCAGCTCAGTAAGAACCCAAAGTGGTAGTGGGTTTATTTCAATGTGTTTCATGCACAGATGAATATAATACAATAACTTAGAGCTCTGATGTGATATTTCTTGCAGGTGATAGCAGACAGGATTTAGTCGCTGAGGTCAGAGGTGTTTTGCTCTTAGCGCATCAGCGACAGTCACGGTGAAATGTCTCGTGTACGTGCGGCCTTGTGCTCCTCGCTGCTTGTGAAACGACACACTTCACACGTTACAGTTTGTTGTGTTTCCACAAAACTTCACAGAGTCTTACCACTGTGTGTTTTAGTAAAGATCTGCTGATTGTTTGAATAGGTTTTTTTCTCCCATGTGAACCACAGCTTGATTTTTAAATTGTAGTTTCCTACTGTGTTTTGGCAAATGGTGGTTAGTCATGTAGCTGGAAGTTGGTTTGTCTTTTTATTGAAACTGTTGCAGATATATTCACATTTGGCATTTTGATATTCAATGCCTCAAATTTACCTTCTCTTTCATTTTCATCACACTAATCTTGATTCCACATTTCAGAAAATTCAGTCTTTCCTCCAGAAGTTTCTTGTATTTTTGTCAAAGTGGGAAAGTATCTGAAACAGAATTTGATGCAGTTTTCTTTCCCTGGCTTAAATTGAAGCTATATCTACTGTACAGGGGGAAGAAAATGCTCTGGAACAGTTTTGCTAACCCTGACTGTGTGTTGGAGGTCTGAGATTTTATCACAGTGGAATAAGTGCTTGCAGCTTTTTATACAGTCTACTTGTGTAACACTGATCCACTGACAAATCTGCAGCAAAACTGTTCAACTGTACCAACTTTTAAACCTAAAACAAAGCTATTTAATGCAGCTGCTTCATAATAAACGCCTATTAATGTTTCTTCACCCAAAGGCTTTTTACTGTGATGCAAACGTGGTGGTGTTGAAATAAATGTTTTCAGCTGTAGCTGACAACTGCAGTCGATTACTCTCGCTCTTCAGCAGCTCTTTCTTTGTGTGCTGCGTTGTGCGCATTGTTTTAGACTTAAAGGGAAACTCTTGTTGGGACGCAAACATTCTCACAGCACGAAACCGCAAAAACTAAAATAACTTTCCACAACTGACTCTCAACAGCTGTAAACAACAGAAACTCTGAGATAGATTTCTGCTTTTAAATCAAATCTGTCAAATCAACAGCAATTTTGAAAGAAAGTTTTCTATTGCTGTCTGTTTTTCTGTGGCTCCGCTCAGACAGAGACCTCCATCATATCAGATCAGGGTGGGAGTGACTGGCTGGTATCTGATCTTTAATTAAAGCCCAGCGTCTGAGCCAAATATCAGTTTAACTCCTGTAGTCTTCACGCAGGTGTCGTCTGACTTTTTTGTGCCGTCTGCTGTTTGCAGCCCGTCCCTCCCAACTGTTCAGAAACCAGATCTGACCTTTCAGGCGGTGTCACAGCAGGTTGGTCAGCCCTCTGGGGCCCCAGCCCATGTCAACAGACTGCAACGTGACGCACAGCTCGCTCAACGTGGGGTTAAAGGTCGCTGCAAACTGCCAGCGTGTTGCCACATAATGTAAAGGAAGAGTCACGTTAGCTGTGACGGGGCACTGTGAGTCAGCTATGAGTATCCCATTATGGCCCTGCTGCTGGTTGGGCTTTACTCACCTGTACTCACATTTTACCCTCCACAGACTCCAGCTCCATCTGTTTTAATTCATCTGCACCTCTTAACTTGTGTATCCCAGACTTCAGTGATGTGACTCTGTTGGGTTTGGTTAAGGTGGTGGTTCCTCCTCCATCCTGGATTCTGCTAAACTTTATTTATTCAGTGCACTGACCAGTCTCAACAGCAGTGCACAATCTGCCATGAGAAGTATACACTGAGTTATATCCTCTGTGTTTTCCACAACTTGAGCAGAGGCTGAGTAGACCAGAGGTAAAGAGGGATTTCAGGCTCAACTTCAGGGAAACAGTCTGAATAAGTCATTGAGGTGGGGGAGCTTCACATTAGCTTTAGCTACAGTGTAGATGCCCTCTATACATTACATCTGTCAAACTATCCTTATGCTGCAGTGATTAGTTGATCGACAGAAAATTAACTGGCAACTGTTTTGATGACTGACAATTTGATGCTTTTCTTGCTCATAATCTTTGTCGAGAGATGGCCTCTGGTGTCAGACGTGAACATCCTCGATCTTTCTTCACTCTCCACTGACTCCGTGTCGACGAGTTTGACCCTTCCCAGGCAATGCTGTGACTGGTTTTGTTCTTCTCCTCTCAGACTGCTGATGTTGTTTCCAATGCTCGTCCAGCCTCTTGTCCAGAGTCCTCGTCTTTTCACAGACGTGGAGTTCCCCACGGCTGCTACACGTAATGTCTTAGATCAGTCCAGTTTTCCTTCTCCTGTCGTCACCTATTCTGAAAACGTCGTGATCACAGCATCTGTATAACACATTATGTGTAACCGACATATCCAGCTGCAAGTCAGCATCATTTAATGTTTCACAACAGGGACATTTTAGAGGAATCTGGACTTTTGTAACAGAGAATTTTTGACCCCTGGTGAGGACTGACAGAAAATATTGATGTGACAGTGGCTGTTCGTTGGACTCGATCCCGAATCGTTGCCAATTCACAGTTAACGCCTCAACCCGCTGAACCACAGGACGCCTCTGCTCCGAGTCTCTGGAGTCGCTTTGCTCTGTTCCTACAACAAACATGTCTCAACAGAAATCCCACTGCGTCCACAAGCTCAGCCAGCTGGTTTCCGCCTCGTATCTTTTTAGCGTGTTTCATGGCATACTTTTGCGTCCTTAGTCTCTTATTTGGTGGAAAAACAGAACTGCAGCGAGCAGAGCGTTGGGCCGGGAGTAATTGCAGGCCTGCGAGCTGGTCGATCGGGCATTGCAGTGACAGCCATGAAACCACAACTGACGTCAGCAGACAAGTGTGACTGTGCTTGTGTGACTGTGTGTGTACTTGTGCTGAATATCACAGCTAGAATAGTGGACTGAGTGTTATCCTGACATCTCTGTGACTCCAGGAATGATGATCAACTCAGGGACAGACGAACACCCAACAAAGAAGCTCTGTTCCAGTGTTTTCTTGCAGGATTAGACAATAGCGTGGTTGATGGACTTTTGCGTAATCCGAAAACGAATGAAGAGACAAGGCATCCACATGCAGCCTGCTCCTGCACAGTGTGTCACAGGTGAACTTGATCACCTACATAGACTTCAGGGCTCCGCCTACACAGCGGGATGCCAGGTAGGGAAAGGCTGGGGGCTGGAGACGACTTGACTTAACAACTTTTGTTTTGTTTTAGAGATTTCAGCAACATTACAAGATGGTGTGTCTGTGCGAGAGTGCTTCAAAAGTTACAGTTTATGCAGAGACATGAATGACGAAAAAGAAAAATGTAAAATATTGACACAGAAAAAAAAAGTACAGTCAAGTTGAAACTACGGTGTTTAGGTAGACTAGATTTGAGACGAATCCTAGGACACCTTATGTTATCTAGTGTTATTATTTATGCATATATAAGTGATATATGTAAAATAAAGAAATTCACCGAAGCAGCTTTTTCTCTTCCACTGCCAATTCTACTGTCTCAGCTCAGGATATCTGCTGATGCAGAGAGATCCAATACCAGCGCTATTTATTTGTGTACCTCATTGTGTTGAACTCATTGGGATCATTTTTAGGTAAAGTAACTTGAGGACAGGGATTTCAGTCACTTACTGAATTTAGCTAACAGCAGAAGCGGTGAAATTTAAAATGACGTTGAGAAAAAAAACTGTATTTGATATGGATCCGTCACATCATGGCTGATAGGTCAGTATCAGGGCTGACACCATTCAAGTGTATTGTATCGGTGCAGCAGTAGAAAATACATTTTACTCTTTTCTTTTATGCTATTCAGTGAGAATCTAACTCTTGAGGGCCCAAAAACAATTGAGACAAAAAAAAAAGAGGCACAGAAAGACTCAAAAGAAAACACTCTGCCCCCGCTGTCTCCATCTTGTCATGTCCCGCTGATCAGTGATGTGATTGGCTGCTCCTGGGTTGCCCTCGCCTAATTAAAGGAGGAAGTGGCACACTCTTGCCTCGCCACCGGACTCAATCACTGTATACCGAAAGGCGCCAATTAGTGCCATATGAACATGATTAGAGGAACACTCAGCATGGCCTGTTGCTGGGCAGACACTGTGTGTGTGTGTGTGTGTGTGTGTGTGTGTGTGTGTGTGTGTGTGTGTGTGTGTGTGTGTGTGTCCTGAACCAGCCTGTCCAGTTGCACACCAGTGTGATGCAAGGTTGTTCGATTTTCAGGTCGATGCTGGAGCCAAATCTAGATCTCTACTGCTCGGGCTGTAATCACACATTGCTTGTGTGTGTGTGTGGTTCTGGTGGTTCTGGCCCGGTGTGTTGCCCCTCTAACCAGTTTTTAATGATGTTAATGCTGATCAGCCACTGTATGGATTTCTCCCCGGCTGGACGGACAGAGCTAATCACTGCAAATAGACTCCACGATCAATACCCGTCCGGAGGAGTGAATCAACCTCTGAGGCGCCCTGAACTCCAGAAATTTAACCTCTTCACTGCTGCACCAGTTACATTCATGCATAAAGGACCAGTCTGCTAAAAAGGCAACTGTTGTTTATTGTGTAGGCAGACCATGCTTCAACCGCAGCATCACAGCTCAAACACCCAAGACAGCAAACAACTGTCCTGCCAAAATATCTTTCAGCAGACAGTGAATCACTGCCAGCTCTGGACAACCTCCACCCTCACAGGACGAGGGATAGATCATTTTCTGACAATGGTCCCTAGATTTAAAAAAAAAAAAAGCAACAAAAACTTAAAGTAACACAGTGTAACTTTTGCTGAGCAACAGCGCCCTCTGCAGCTACAAGTGATTGCCAGGGGTTAAGCTTCAGTTGAACACAGCCAAACGGAGGATATTCCTCATGATCTCCAGCTTCTGAAGCTGTAAGCGCTATCGCTGTTATAAACACGCCAAACTCCAATTATAATTCTTGATATTTTCAAAGTTTCCCTGCTGGATATCAGAGATGTACTCTGTTTTTAATGACTTCTAAGTCTTTTTAACGGATCTACTCTTGGACTTGTTGGGCCTGATCCCAGCAGTTAGTGAGAGATAGTACCTGCTAACCTGCTAACCAGAGTTACACAGTGCAAGAACAGACGTTAATGTTGCTTTAAGAAATAAATAGTAATTGGGCTTCTTTTCAGACTCACACCATCACCACTGCACCAGAGACCAATGCCTACACCCACAGCACCACAAAATACACCAGACTCTAGAGCAGTGAGACGATAGGCTATTTTCTTTTCTTACAGGTTAGGGTCTTACGCTTTCTCAACCAGGAATGCTCATTTTAGATCGCTGCAATCTTATGTTGCAAGCTATTCTGTAGCTGCAGCACATGAAAAAAACAAAGAAAAATGCTGTATGTTATCAGAATGTAAGTCTGTAGGTTTAACCCAACAACTGTGACAACGTATACAAATAATAATGAAACTGTAATGTTAATGTAGCATTAATCATTTAGTTGATCAACAAAAGTTCAACTGTTTTTGATTAGTAGTTTTAAATGAGATATCTTTGGATTTTGAACTGCTGATCTAGTTTTATAAATTAATTAATTGCTCGATTGATTAAAAAAAATATCAGATTGTCAGATTGATTATCAGATTTATAGTTGTACCTCTGCTGTTGTGATAGAGGATATAAGTCCTCATGTCCAAGTAGTATAGTTCGTTATAACTGATTCGCCTTCAATCTTCAGTGTGTAATAATGGTGGAAGCTCATGTGGATCACCTTTAACTTTTAGCCTCACGTCTTTTTTCCTGCGCTTCCTTTCTTCCTTTCTCTTCACTGACAGGACTCCAAACAGAGATCTGCTGTTTTCAAAGGCAGGAGTCCACCCTCTGCCTGTAGGTCAAAGGTCACGCAGAAAAATAATAAACAGAGCAGCTGGCTTGACTTGGTGCAACCTTCCCCTCCCCTTGGCTATATTTAGAGAGACATGAGCTGCTCTGAGATCAGATGTTGATGTTGGACACGGAGGGTTTGCTGTGTTTGGGCAGCGATCTACTGTGGCTGGTCAGGTGGATGGAAAGAACAGCTGGCTCCTCGTGGAGGCGTGGCTTTCAGCTTCAGTCCAGGAGCAAGGTCGTATAAAACAGTGGAAATAGTTCTCCGAGAAGAAATCTGAAAACGATGCTGTGTGAGCAATACGTGTCGATATTTTGATCAAATGCAAAGAGTGTCATTTCATGATCTTTGCAGAGTAAAAAATGTCCCCTTTTTTCTGCAGTAATTTAGCCAACTTAGCCAATCAAGACATTAGCTGACATGTACCAATCTCCCCGTCTCAACAATAGTAATCTGCTGTTAAAGCAGTGGATGCAGGATAATCCAAAAGCATCTGATGTCCCCTCCTCTGTGAAGGAAATGTCACATCATTCAGAGAAAAAAAACACACACACAATACCCCAAAGTCTTGAGGAAGTTAACAGTAATCAGTAAAAGTCAGTAAATGTTGTAGTGTTATACCATTTCAAGTGAAACATGGTGCAAAAATAAATCTTTCCTCATTGTGTTAGGACAGAGTCTACATACTTCCTTTTTTTGTTTTTATTTTTTTCAGTCTTTCCCTTTTATGCAACGTGGTAAAACAAGCGTCTTAAAACTTAAAGTAGTCTTATTATGACATAGTTATGTTGTGAAATCTGTATCTACAGTTTCAGTTTCTCTGAATATTATTTCCTATTTTATTGTGTATAGTTCATCATTCAGGCTGAACTGAGCTCATCTATCTTCTTTCTTTATCCAGTGAAGGTTTTCTGAACTCTCACACTTTTCATCCAGCTGCCCTCAGAGCAGCGTGAAGCAGCTGGTCAACTTTCTAGTTCAAAATTTCTAGTGATGTTAGCACCATGAAGTCAGAAATAGTAACAATCAAAAGCCAACTTATGTTAGTCGTGACACTTGTGACCTGTCACCAATTAATACAGTGTTTGTGTAGCGTCCAGACATGTTTGAACTGATCAATCAGCTCTACATTTTCCAGTGTGGCTGCCAGGTAGAGCAGCAGAGATGTGTCTGTGTGAGACAGCAAAAATCTATTTTTTCATTCACTTGGGAGGTTAGTACACTAAAATATTTCATCATCCACAGGTCATTTTATATGTGTCTGCGTAGAGGTTTGGGGGGGACCTCTGGGCAGATTACATATTTAGTTGATTTATGAAGTGATAAAAAGTATTTTCAACTTTTAACAGACTTTAAAAGCATTTGAGACCATTTCTTTGAGTGTTAATGCACTGTTACTTTTTATTTCATGAACTTAAAAAATAGGGGGGAAAAAGTCAGTGCCAAATATTAAACATGGTGGTGGAAATACTCTGCTTTGGGTTGTGATTCTGCTCAATATCAGCAAACTCTGGGTCCAAATTCCAAAGTCTGGCTTCTATAACAGGACGATGATTCAAATCAAACCTCAAAATCCACCATGAACTACTTCAAGAACCACAAGCTGAAGCTTTTGGAAGATCTTAAACATGCTGCGTGTGTGAGACGGCCTAAAAATATCCCAGAACTTGAAGTTATCTGCAGGAAAACTGGGTGAAAATTTGTGAATCAAAAATAGAAAGGATAGACTCTTTGGGATTTGCCAGCTTGCAAATGCTCTCCAGAGGGAGAGTTACTAAGTGCTGACTTACAGTACACAATTACTGTGATTTGCCCACAACTCTCAATCAAAGAAAAAGATCAGATCTGGTTTTGCATATTGTGAATATATTTCCTGCTTGTTTTTCTCCCACCCTGCTACCCAGCCTCTCCTCTCTGCGTGCTGTCAAGAAGACATAAACACACACATATACACACACATATGCTGGTCTTTGTATAACCATGAGGGCACTCACTGACATAGTGCATTTTCTACCCTTAACCCCACAAGTCTTAACCCGCAAATATCTCTTTGAAGCTGTGGAAACGGGCTGAAATGTCCACGCAGCAAAACAAAAATTTTAACAAAAATGTGTCCACACAACCATAGAAAGACACACACACACACATGCATACATACATACACACATGTAGTGCACAAATGACGCACAGTGACAGTGAAAGGAAAGATCTGTTTGGCAGGGTGAGTGTGGGGGGAGCCGGTTGTTTTTCTACTGCTTTCAGATCAAATGTACAATGGGCTTGAGGTATAAAGCAAACAAATCCTCTTTACTCCCTGAACTCTCGCACTCCTACACACACACACACAATGACTGTATCTCTAAAATGTTCCTCTGCAACCGCCTTATGTTTTTTTTTTTCTCTCATTTCAGATCATGTAAAATCAACTCTTTGCTCTTCCTGTCCTTCAGTGGTTTACACACACGCACACACACACACAGACATAGGCACAGACACGCGCGCACACACACACACACACACACACACACACACACACACACACATTCATAAAGTGCTCCCTGGCCTGTTTTCCTCCTCTCCTCCTCACCTCTCGCCTCCTTCCTGGTGTGATGTTTGAGGCCCCTCGGCCAATTCCCACGCTACAAGGAAAGAAAACAGGAGGGAGCATTTGTGTGTGTGTGTGTGTGTGTGTGTGTGTGTGTGTGCGTGTGTGTGTGTATGTGTATGTGTGTGTGTGTGGGTTAACTTTTGACCCCAGGCCTGTGTCATCCCCCCATCAAATAACATCTGGCCTTGTCGGTTGTTTTCTGCATCACTCTCACATACATGACAAAAAAAAGTTCCTTAAATCCCTCGGCCCTGGTTCCCATGAGCACATCACAGACATGCATGCACAAACAACAACTGGAACTGGTCGAACTTGGCATTTCCCAGCCCGAGGTTATAACTTTTCGTGCAGTTAGAAGCTTAGCCCTAAGAAAAGGCTTTATAACAATGATATAAGGTCTTCATTAGGTGAAGAATGTAAGCCTAGATTCAAGGTGACCTCAAAGTGACATTGGCACAGTAAATTGTTTAATGAGAAGTATTTCTTCTGCGACATTTTTAAGATGAACACAATGTCTGTAGCTGAAGAAGTTCATTGTAGTGTGTCTGTTAATCCCTTAAGAAGCATTTTAAGTCAAAGTGAAGAGTCGGATAAGAACAGACTTGTTTCAGTCACCTACAAGTTGCTTGTTTTGTCTGATCAGCAGTTTACTGCAGCAAATCCTCACGACTGAGAAGCTGGAAGTAGGTAATGTTTTGCCCTTAGCTTGAAAAATAAATGAATTTATCACAATAATTGCCAATTAATTTTCTGTAAGTTGACTAATGGAGTAATCGGCAATCTCATCACCCGGCGTCGAGCAGAGACAGAACGCACAAACCCCTATCCCAAGTGATGATGAAATGGAAACTTTGTCAATCACCGCCGCTTTATTTTGGTTTCAAGAGAAAGGATTCCTCCTCTTCGTTATGGTGACGAGGTGCACACTAAACATCCTGGGAACAAAAGCGGAGGGTTCGGATGTGGGTGTTGTGGGATGTGTGTGAGAAAAGTTTAGTAAAACGGAGTTAAAGAGAGAAAGGGGAGCTGTCGTTTACGTCAGAGAGAGGGAAAACAATGCTGGAGACCAAGGTCAACTTGTTATGTATGCTGCGACTGAGCAAGACGTAAGCCAGCCTGTCTGTCTGTTTGTCTGTTTAAAGGGAGAATGCCTGTCTCACCAAGCTGCAGGAGCAGTGCCAGTTTTAGAGGCAGTAGTAGTAGTAGATGAAGTTATAAATGTTTTAGAGATAGCTGTAAAAGTCTGGTCTCTTTCCTTTTACGGTCTCATGCTTGTCTAAATGTTACACAGGGTTTTTCCACCATGACAAGGTTAAACACTGAAAACTTGTTTCTTTTTGAGACATTTTTTGCTTTTGTTTTACAGCATGTATTCTTGTTCCCTCCTGCAGCAGAAACCTAATAACACCTTAAGGAGCCATATTGCTCACTTCCGTCCCCTTTAAATAGAGTATTACTGAATTTTACCAGCGATGAGAAGCTGCTTTAAAGAATTAAGCTTACAGCTGAACTAAACTAGAAACAAAAATTACAACAACAAATCAGTGAGGATACAAGAATGAGCTGATCAAAAACAGTCACTCAAAGTCTGTCTGTCTCAAATATATCCAGAGGCAGATTAGAAAAGAATTAGAAGATTAGATGGATTAGCATACAAAAGATTTACTTTAAGTGTGGTCTTGGTTATGGAAAGTCATTGAAAAGTCCTGGAATTTTAGAACAGAGAGGGTGGAAATCCTGGTGTTTGAGGCCGTGTGTTTACTATACAAGGAAATCTTGTGACCATACAAATTAGAATATTTTATCTTTAACAAATGGTTGTCTGCAGTGATAGCGCAGAGCAGAGACAGGTGTTGCAGTATCATATTTTCCTCAGCAGTGGGAGCTGTCTCTCCATCAGAAGCCTGTTGGTCTCTGATTCTTTTGAATGGGAATGAATGACCTGCAGCAGAAAGCTTAAATGAACTGCAGCTGTTGAAAAACTCAGTGCTGATCATGAGTCTGTGGAATGTCAAATGTAATTAATTTGTTAGTTAATTAACATTAATAATCACAGTAAGACGACAGAGGAACTCTCACGTTTTACCTGCTTCTCTCACAGCTATTAGTTCATCATAGACTGTGTTTAGTTTTGTGCAGCCGTCTTCACTGTCAGTTCACTGTTTCAGCTATAATCAGCAGTGCAAATCTGATATAATGACCTGATGTTTGATTAAATATCAGTATCCAGTCAATGTTGTCCAGCCTGATGTGATGGAGACTGAAAACCTAGTCTGGGTTTCAGTGGAAAGATTTAGTATCTCTGACGATCTAGTTTCTGTTTTATGGTATTTTCCCAGTGGTGAGAAAAAAATCTGAAGGAAACTGAGGAAAAAAGTGAGGTTATATTTTACAAGTGAGGGTGTAAAAAAACTAACTACAGATATGGCAGATCCATAAAGATGTAAACTTGCTGTTACGTATCAAAATCACATATCGTTTAAATTCACAGCCGACCATATTTACTGCTCTCGCTTTGACATGTAATCCAAGGATTTGCTTTAAGGATGCGACTCGGTACCAGCTCAGACCACCTGACTGTGTTAAATCTTGGCGTGTAGAAGTGTCAAAGTGTCCTTGAGCAACATGCTCAGAGAACACCCTACCTGCTCACCCTGAGATTTGACTGAATAAAAGATGAAAAGGAAAAATACTGAGCTTAATAAGAGTGGAGGGAAAATATCAGAAGCACTTTAGCATCAACCTGTCAAAATTATTATTTTTTTAAATCCCTCATATATGTATTCATGAGGAGGGGGTGGGGTGGGGTGTGAGGGTGGGGGGGATATCTACGTAAGCTCCGTCACAAGTCTCCCAGTTCCCCTCTTTCCTGGCAGGCAGGTCTATTTATAGCCTCTGACGTCACTGGTCTCCTCTGATGGAGCCTCGTCACGGCCGACTACACAGAGCCGGAGGGAGGGTGGGGTGTAAAACGGGGTTGGGGGGTGGGCGAGGTGTGGTGGGTAGGGAGGGGGGTGTCATCACTGAGGTAAGCCCTGCCGCAGCCCTGCCTCTCCCTGCCCTGTCACACCAATCAGGTATAAGATGCTGAGCCACATCACTGTGCTGGATACAGCCTTCCCTGATCACCCCCCACCTCCTCCTCCTCCTCCTCCTTCTCCTCCTCCTCATCCCTCTCTCTCTCTCTCTCTCTCTCTCAGCTTCTGTGAATTGGGTCTGTTTCATTCAGCATCGATTGCATAATACCCATCTCTCATTTATCAGGCGCTGCTATTGCTGGAGCGCCAGAGGCAGGCCGAACTAAAAATAGACACACACAGGCAACCTTCCCCTGCACTGTTTTCTATTGTTATGACCAGGGAAGCAGGGGGTGGTGGTGGGGTGCTGGCTGTCATGGATGAGAATAGATCTAATTGATAAAAACACTTAAATCTCCACTTAATGCTTTAAAATGTCTTTTCATTTACAATTTAACAACGTAAAAGACTTAGGTCAGAGAGGAAGTGAATGGTTGTAACCTAAAGGTCGCCGGTTTCAGGCTCGTCTGCGATCAGCAGTGTCAGCGTGTCCTTGAGCAAGGCACAGCGTAACTGAGGGAAATAATTTGTGAATAATTTCTTTGTTAATAAGCTTTAACTCATCACTACCCTCACCTGTATGAGCTCAAAAGTCAAGTTCATGTTTCTGTGTTTTAGCTCTTTGCTCTTTTGTTGTTTTGCTCACTGTTTTATTTATTTATTTTTTTAAAGTGTGGTTCAAGGGAAAATTTGGGTAAATTAGGAATTTATTGAGTGAATGTTGGCAACACTGAACCCTGAAATCCAGAGCCTGCAGACTGACCTCACCCTGATTGGAAGGATTTCAACAGGATTTAATCAGGTCCAAGTCTTACCTGTGAGACTGGATCCAGCAGGAAAAGGCAGATTTTAGAAAATAAAATCGCTTTCATTTTGATCATGCAAATAAAATTTTAACACTGACGCTCCTGTACATTAGGCACACAGAGGGATGTTGTTTGGTAACTGGAGGTGCCTTTCAGTGTGGTGGCCGTGATGGGGTGATAGTGGTGGTGGTGAAAGGGTGGGGTGGGGAGGTTGTGGGTAAGTGAGCTCGGCTGACGTAGCATGCAAGAAGTCAGCGTTGACGTCATGGGGAGACAGCGGAGGGTGTGAGTGTGTGTTTGAAAAAAAAGCAAGTAATCACAAGGTCACCTGATTTAAAAAAAAAAAGACGCTCAGGGGAGAAAATCTGAATCACACCTTTTCATCCTGCGACTGAGTAGAAGTTGCCTTTTGTGATTCTTATTATGGTTTTTCATGCTGATATTTTTATACACACTGCTCATGTTTCCCGTCATCATCGTTTTACCTGCCTCATGTCTCGTATCATGTAAAAAGCACTTTGGTACATTTAGACCATTGACTTATGCATATCGTACTTTCAGGTCCACTCATTCTGACGTGGTTTTATCACAGCTTGTTGTAGCTCGTCGTGGCTTTATCTCAGCTTTCTCTTCTCTGTCTCCATGTGTGCATCAGCAGCAGCTGCAGGAGCTACAGTCTGTTGTATCAGTATCAGATTATTAGGTTTTGGATGCAAGGTTGATTCTTAAAGGCGTGCTTTGTTTGAACCAAAAAACAATATCACTGCTTTTCAGCAATCATTTTTTAAAGGAGTTTGTCCTCTCTGTGTGAGGATGACCCCAACATCAATGCTGCATTTGTTTGTCATTCAATTACATAATTGATTAAATATATTTTTAGAAAGATGCCTTGATGTGATGTTATTTATTCAATAGTATGTGTTGTTTTTACTGTGCTGTACTTTAATCTTGAACTAATAACCAGATTTTTGCTTTCTTTACGGCACATCATATATGTTTGGTATGCAAATTAAGTTCATTATTAGAGCCAGTAATAGTAGCAGTAGTAGTAGTTTCCATAAGAGCAGTACTTGTAGTGTGTTAATAACAGCAGTAGTAAAAGTAGCAGTAGTACTAGTTGCAGCATGTGTGATGGTCCTGTAAAAACAGGAGTGGTATCAGCAGTTAGCATTTTTCATAATGAAATTAAAATAGTAATGAAGTGGCCCAGAGTAGCAGTTCTGTCTGTCAGGCTAATTAGCAAATAGAAATGTCTGAAACAGTAACAGCAGTATTTATGTATTTCTTCTTCTCTCTCTCTCTTGTAGTTTTGATGTGGAGAATGGCCTGTCGGTGGGTCGCAGTCCACTGGACTCTCAGACTAGCCCGGGTTCTGGTCTGGTCCTTCAGGCCAACTTCCCCCACAGTCAGCGCCGCGAGTCTTTCCTCTACCGCTCAGACTCAGACTTCGACCTTTCACCCAAAACCATGTCCCGCAACTCATCCACTGCCAGCGACCTGTGAGTATTTCAGACATACCACCACACACGTACAGCCTGAAGCCTTTACTGTTAATGCTGCGTTTTAGTTGGATCGGAGGGGAAATCTGTTGGTTTGCTGCTCAGCACAAAAAACAAAGAGGCAGCTCTTCTTCCAGAAGAAAGAGCTTTCTGATAGCAGCAGATGAGGGAACACATGAGAGACAATGATATACTGATGTTTAATATGTTTTTATTTTTTATTTTATTTATTCACTGGGTCCAGACTACGTGCTGGATAACAACAGTCACTCATCAGATTAAAACTCCACAGTGATTATTATTTGTAATAATTAGTTTAATTTTAAATGAATATTGCCAAGCTTTCTAAAGGAGAGAATATTATTACAATGAGATGTATGTGGTGAATCTGTCTTTTATTCACAGCAGATTTTGTATTCAGTGGCTTCATTTGGCTTCAAATATACATCATCAGATCACATTGTATCACTGCTGCTACAGTGGAAAACACTGGAGGAATTTATCGTCTCTGTATTTATTGAAAACCCATCCAAGGTCCTGTTTACACTCTAAAAAGTGCATTCATTGCATCTGGCTTTAAGGAGACTTCTGGTAGCAGAGCAATCAGATTCAGTTGGGACGTCCAACTAAAGCTCAAACTACAATCTGAGCCCAGAGCCAATTTTTCCTCCAGTTTCTGCGTGTTCATACGGCTAAAGGTTTCTCTGTGCAGCTAGCAGTGTCTTTGAAGCCAGAGTGTAAATGAGGCCTCGACCACCAATAGCTGTCACTCCTTTGTTTTGAAGGGAGGAGGGATTGAAGCATTGGGAAGTCAATTGGCTACCTCGGTGAGAAAAAAGTGTGACGACTGCTGTGACTTTCTGTCTGTCTCTTTGAGCTGTGCCATGTTGTCATGAGTCGAACTCACCACCTCTCCCACCCACCCACCTGACCTCCCCTCACCTTTTCCTGAGCACAACCTTAAGAACGTTCAACTCCAGAAGCATCACCACTGCAAAGTTTTTCTCTAAACAGTCCCAGCAAGCATTTGACAGGTGGTGATCTGGTATCACACACACTTGAAGTGAACCCACGGGCAGTACAAACATTTGCCAATTTGATAATAAGGCACAGTAATAAATCACATTTGAATGGCTTTTTGATATCTGGGTTTTCAGTGCAGGCAGAATTTGTCATATCTGTCGTTGCTCTACGTCAAAATGTTTGCTGGACAGGGATGTACAGTCTGACTTTGAGTCTGTTTTCACTGGCAGCATGGATTTATTCTGAGGTCTGAATGGTTATGAAGTGCATGTTGAGACCCTGAAGCTTCCTGAGAGACGCTGGCTTCCCCAGCACCCACTGCATGAACACTGCTCCTCACCTGCACACAGTTGTAGCTATACAAACATATATCTTGGAGGCTTTATGCAAGAGCAGACTTAAATCTGCATGAAGTGATTTTTGACTGTGGGTTATCATGTTGTCATGGCTAAATTTCTACTTCATTATATTATATAGCATCTCAGTGGAGATAAGTTTCTAGTCAGACAGAGAGGAGAATTTCAATATTGACTTGCCTTTTAGCTCTCACTTGTCTTTTTTTGCTACTGCACGTTGGACAGGTGACCTACAGTCAGTTCATCTAAGCTTGTTTCCTGGAAACCATCACCAGTGGTTTTATATGGTGACGTTAATGAGAATCATAAGGCCAGAGAACCAAAGCTATGAGCTAAAATCTGTAATTTGACTCATTTAATTCCAAGTCAATGCTATAAAAATCACATAATCCAGACTTATTGAGTTTGGTTAAGTTAAATCTCACTGCGTAGATGCTATATTGACAAATGTTTCATTGCTGTTAGTCAGTGTTAGACTTTGTTTAATATTTTCTTCCTCCTTTTGTACCTCTTGGTCTTTTCCACTAGACTTCACTCATATTTAAACTTACTGTATTGCAGCAGTGGATCTATGCATCTCCCCGCTGAGGTTTAACTCTAATCTGCATCTTTGCCTCCAAGAAATAGTTGTATAACTAAAAAATATCTCCTCTCCTTATATCCACTCTGATATTTGAGACCAACCACGAGTCTCAGCCAACTATAGTATCCCTATACAGTCCTCTTTAAGACCCTAATGACAACAAACTTATTTGTTGTCATTATTTGTGTGTTTTGAGATCCAATGAATCACTGGTGTTTCCTGAGCTGCTCTGCCACACCTCTGCCCCCCCGCACTCACATGGCTTTTTCACTGGATGTTTGTCTATGTTTGTCTGTGGTTTTTGCAGGCATGGAGAAGACATGATAGTGACTCCATTCGCACAGGTTAGTAACATTTACACGTGTACTGTTAAGACCAAAATTTACTGACCGAATTTGTCAAGTCAGACAAAAACACAGAATCTGAACACAGTTAACAGATGAGTTAGAAACACAGTTAATGTTTTAAATTGATTTGATTTTAAGTTGTTTGAACTCTCATAACTCTGAATAATAATAACAGTAATAAAACATTATTTGCCTGTTAGGTAACGTGACATGTGGCACAAAACAAGGTGTGGTGTAGGCTTGAAAGCCTCTCGCCACCTAGAGGGTATTGATTATTACATGGTTATATTAGGGCTATTTTCATTAGGATTTACTGTGTATGAACTAAATTTACATTGTAATATCCCAGACCATTAACTCCTGTAAGCTCTCATCTTACAAACTGAGGAGGCTCCCATGTATTTGTGTTAAGTCACAAATTATTTCCTCTGAAGATTTGTGAAAAATGAAATCACAAAAGTGTTAATGTTGCCAGAAAACACTGGATAGCCAGATTTGTCTGATGAAACGTTACTTGTTGTTTTCCACTCTTCTGTATTTAGCCTCCGCCGCTCAGTATTGGCTTTCAGCATTGAGCACTTGTCATTTTATAATACACAGTGTTTCCATTCAAACAAGTACTGTCTAATTGTAGGTGTGGGTCTGTCCAGACAGACCACACGGCTACCCACTGGCCCTTACTCACCGCTTTGAGAAAGAAGAGATGGTTCATTTTTCACAGAAAACACCCACACACCCTCTCTTTGTACTGAACAGCTTGTTCTGAGTCTTAAATTGTCACCACTGTTGGCCCATTAACACAATCTGTATACATGTTATATTTCCCAACTGCAATATTCAACATTTACTTCCTCCACCTGCAGTTGGAGCTTAAACTAATTTATTTTTACAAAATTGAGTTTAGAAGCTTGAGATCAGACAAAGACTCAAGACTGTAGGAAGATATTTAGATATCAGTTCCTCCAAAGTGACTGTACAGAGCAGCTTTGACCCACATCGATCTGATTTATCTGTAAAAGGCCAATTCTAGGTCACATCTCTGTTGCGAAACAAGCTGACGGGAGCAAGAACACACGTCAATTCTGTGGGATTTTGAAACCCGAGAGCTTTAACATGCCTGCTCTTTCACATCAGAAGTTTGGAAACCAGATTGATTTGATGACCCCACTCGAATAGTAGTGTCAGTGACACTTGACTAACAGCCAATAAAGCCTCAAAGCCGGGAATAACACGAGCAGATCCATTTTAAAGTCCAACCTATACTTGATTTTTTTTCTATTCTTACCAATACCAGACTTTTAAATGGCGAGTTGTTTTTACAAATAACACTTTGCATTTGTGAGGAAAAAAAGTTGTGTTAAACCTTGTGTTGGTAAATATTTCTGTTTTTTGGGCAGTGCAGCAGGTTTTTGAGACGTTTTGCACACAGCAACAGAAAGGACCAACACGATCATGCAAATAAAATAAATCTTTATCATTAATTTATCACATGCTAACATGGCATTGTTTCACATCAGTGAAGTAGCTCATGAACAGTAGAATCCAGGAAACATCTGCCAGTGTACACTGACTTTACAATAACCTGAGCTAAATTTAAATGGCATTATGTTGTTTTAACATCACTAAACCAACTGAAGTGTTGGGCCACCACATGTTAACATGCTGCTGTATTACTATATTCACATACACATATCAGGAATGCTGCACTCGCTGTGACTCCATAGTACATGGTCCAGAGTTCAGCACTCATTAGCACCTGAATGAAACAAAGCATTAGTGATTAATAAAACTGTATCTTCATTCTGGAGGCAGGAACACTTTTTCTGATATTAAGGAGGGACATGTCTCAAGTGTCTCGACCCAGACCTGGTCTTACCTTCAGTGTTTTTCTTTTCCTCAGGTTCTTGCCAGTCTGCGAACGGTGAGAAGTAATTTTGCTGTTCTGACACATCTGCAAGATCGCGTGGGAAACAAGTAAGAGAAAGAAAACTCAGTGGACGACCACCTGGTTGTTCTCTCGTCATTTCACTAACACCTCACCTGCTCTCTGTTGCAGGCGGCCGTCAGGCAGCAACCAGCCGTCCATGTGTAAGCCATGTCTCGCAGGTCAGTGCGTCAGTCACAAACTATAATTGTACAGTTTTTTGTTTGGGGGGTATAAATGTAGTTTTTTATTGAAGACTAGATGATATTTAAATTAAGTTTTATTTGTAAATAATGTGGTACATTTTGTTTGATAGTCCTTTATTAAAATTTCCAACATAAATACAGCTGGAAAACACTTGACATCCCAGAAGTGTTCAAATATTACATAAGATTTACTTCCAAAAATGTCTGAGTCAAAGACTTACACTGATTTGTTTGACCACTTGCCCTTTCAGAGGAGCCTTACCAGAAGCTGGCGATGGAGACCCTGGAAGAGCTGGACTGGTGTTTGGATCAGCTGGAGACGCTGCAGACGAGGCACTCCGTCAGCGAGATGGCGTCCAATAAGGTGAGGACTCATTTGACTTCAGACAGACTCTCTAAGAGGTCTGTGAAGTTGTCTCCAAACATTTTATGACAGATGTTAAGGCCCCAGTCCTCTTAGATATAATGCAAGAGGGGTAATCCTACAAGGCGCTGCCAGAGAGTGTGTCACAGTTAGGTGGTTGAAACCTGATCCTCCTTCCTACAACATTAAGTTTTTCAGATGATGCCAATCACATAGGCACTAAAGCTCTAAATTCACAAAGAGGTGAAGTGCTGAAATGGCCATTTTAATGCAGTAAGAATATTAAGAAGATAAGAGATAAATCTGTGCATGATTAAACTCACATATATTAATATATCATTCATGTATCAGCAGGCAGGGAAAGAGTCAGTCTCTTACTTGTTTTGGGAATAATTTATACTAAAAATAATTTTATAATCTGTGATGAATGAGCAGAGCTTTAGTTCTTTTGTCATGACAACAATGACTGATTTTGATTCGAGCCTTCAAATATGAATCACATGCAGGTCTCATGCTTCACAATGTGATGTTGTAGCTTCTGTCCATGTGGTGCAGATCAGCAATTGAAAAACTTCCACTAATTCCTGTTTATACTTTTTAGAAAATATCAAATCTAAATCAGGTATGAGGGGAAAGTGTAATTTGATGACACATGCAGCTGCAGTGTGGTCATGAATGTGAACGTTCAGGTTGATGAATGGCATCCCCCGCCACCGAAAGAGTTAATCAGCATCTCCCTCGCTTCACTCCTTCCTGTTTCTCTCCACCATCTGGCTGCTACACTCAAAACCTCCTCCATCTCCCAGTCAGCCAATCAGATCCCTCTCCTCCACCCAGCCCCTAAAATCAGACCAATCTGATTGGACAGAGAGGAGGAGGAGGGGAGGGGGAGGGGGGCAGTGTGTAGAGCAGGGTAAGGAGGGAGGTGGGGGGGGGGGTTCCTCACATCCTCTCCCTTCTCTTCCCCGTCTCCCTCTTTATGTTTCTCATTGACAGCATGTGACAGTAGTTGGGTGAGCGACTGCAGTCACAGCCTGTACTTCCCCCTCCGATGACAGACCACATCCCCAACCTCACCCTACCCCACCCCTCCCCTCCCATCTGACCCCCCACCTCCACCCTCCTCACCTCCATGACAGCACATGGGACTGTGGGAACTTTTATTTCCAAGTGGTCTCCTTTTTCATGCTTAAACCGGAGCAGATCACAGCCCGACACTAAAGCCGAGGAAAACTTGTCTTGCTCTGTCGTTTTTGGATTTTTACCAACCTCCAACATCAACATGCGGGGGTCGACATGCCTGCGTCGGCACTCTGGGTTTGCCTGTGGTGGAGACTCGGACAGGTGAGCGAGACGGAGCGTTGCTGGCTCTGCCTTGTTTACACTGGGATCCATTGATCAGCGGTGCAGGCTTGGCAGGGGGGGAGGGGTTGAATGCTGAGTGAGCCTGCCTGGTTGGATCTGACTCAGGTCTGGGTCTACAAACAAGGTTGTAGAAAATGTGCGTGTGTGTCTGTGCATGTATGAGAGTGTCTGTATGAGAAACAGCAACAAAGGAAAAAAGGGCAAAGACATGCATGTTAGAGGGAGCTGCTGTGATGATTTTGTAATGTCAAACAGATTCTTTAAAGCTGGCTCTGTGTGTAGAAGCAGGAATATATGCTGCATGTTATTTGTAAACATATTTGTTTTAAACGGGGGGAGAGAAAACCAGACACATAACATACTGATATAATACATAATAATCTGCTGGTTGTCTGGTTTACTTGTAGCCGCTCAACACAACTGCTTCCTCTGTCATGTGTCTGGTTTTCTCTCCCCCCGTTTAAAACAAATATGTTTACAAATAACATGCAGCATATATTCCTGCTTCTACACACAGAGCCAGCTTTAAAGAATCTGTTTGACATTACAAAATCATCACAGCAGCTCCCTCTAACATGCATGTCTTTGCCCTTTTTTCCTTTGTTGCTGTTTCTCATACAGACACTCTCATACATGCACAGACACACACGCACATTTTCTACAACCTTGTTTGTAGACCCAGACCTGAGTCAGATCCAACCAGGCAGGCTCACTCAGCATTCAACCCCTCCCCCCCTGCCAAGCCTGCACCGCTGATCAATGGATCCCAGTGTAAACAAGGCAGAGCCAGCAACGCTCCGTCTCGCTCACCTGTCCGAGTCTCCACCACAGGCAAACCCAGAGTGCCGACGCAGGCATGTCGACCCCCGCATGTTGATGTTGGAGGTTGGTAAAAATCCAAAAACGACAGAGCAAGACAAGTTTTCCTCGGCTTTAGTGTCGGGCTGTGATCTGCTCCGGTTTAAGCATGAAAAAGGAGACCACTTGGAAATAAAAGTTCCCACAGTCCCATGTGCTGTCATGGAGGTGAGGAGGGTGGAGGTGGGGGGTCAGATGGGAGGGGAGGGGTGGGGTAGGGTGAGGTTGGGGATGTGGTCTGTCATCGGAGGGGGAAGTACAGGCTGTGACTGCAGTCGCTCACCCAACTACTGTCACATGCTGTCAATGAGAAACATAAAGAGGGAGACGGGGAAGAGAAGGGAGAGGATGTGAGGAACCCCCCCCCCCACCTCCCTCCTTACCCTGCTCTACACACTGCCCCCCTCCCCCTCCCCTCCTCCTCCTCTCTGTCCAATCAGATTGGTCTGATTTTAGGGGCTGGGTGGAGGAGAGGGATCTGATTGGCTGACTGGGAGATGGAGGAGGTTTTGAGTGTAGCAGCCAGATGGTGGAGAGAAACAGGAAGGAGTGAAGCGAGGGAGATGCTGATTAACTCTTTCGGTGGCGGGGGATGCCATTCATCAACCTGAACGTTCACATTCATGACCACACTGCAGCTGCATGTGTCATCAAATTACACTTTCCCCTCATACCTGATTTAGATTTGATATTTTCTAAAAAGTATAAACAGGAATTAGTGGAAGTTTTTCAATTGCTGATCTGCACCACATGGACAGAAGCTACAACATCACATTGTGAAGCATGAGACCTGCATGTGATTCATATTTGAAGGCTCGAATCAAAATCAGTCATTGTTGTCATGACAAAAGAACTAAAGCTCTGCTCATTCATCACAGATTATAAAATTATTTTTAGTATAAATTATTCCCAAAACAAGTAAGAGACTGACTCTTTCCCTGCCTGCTGATACATGAATGATATATTAATATATGTGAGTTTAATCATGCACAGATTTATCTCTTATCTTCTTAATATTCTTACTGCATTAAAATGGCCATTTCAGCACTTCACCTCTTTGTGAATTTAGAGCTTTAGTGCCTATGTGATTGGCATCATCTGAAAAACTTAATGTTGTAGGAAGGAGGATCAGGTTTCAACCACCTAACTGTGACACACTCTCTGGCAGCGCCTTGTAGGATTACCCCTCTTGCATTATATCTAAGAGGACTGGGGCCTTAACATCTGTCATAAAATGTTTGGAGACAACTTCACAGACCTCTTAGAGAGTCTGTCTGAAGTCAAATGAGTCCTCACCTTATTGGACGCCATCTCGCTGACGGAGTGCCTCGTCTGCAGCGTCTCCAGCTGATCCAAACACCAGTCCAGCTCTTCCAGGGTCTCCATCGCCAGCTTCTGGTAAGGCTCCTCTGAAAGGGCAAGTGGTCAAACAAATCAGTGTAAGTCTTTGACTCAGACATTTTTGGAAGTAAATCTTATGTAATATTTGAACACTTCTGGGATGTCAAGTGTTTTCCAGCTGTATTTATGTTGGAAATTTTAATAAAGGACTATCAAACAAAATGTACCACATTATTTACAAATAAAACTTAATTTAAATATCATCTAGTCTTCAATAAAAAACTACATTTATACCCCCCAAACAAAAAACTGTACAATTATAGTTTGTGACTGACGCACTGACCTGCGAGACATGGCTTACACATGGACGGCTGGTTGCTGCCTGACGGCCGCCTGCAACAGAGAGCAGGTGAGGTGTTAGTGAAATGACGAGAGAACAACCAGGTGGTCGTCCACTGAGTTTTCTTTCTCTTACTTGTTTCCCACGCGATCTTGCAGATGTGTCAGAACAGCAAAATTACTTCTCACCGTTCGCAGACTGGCAAGAACCTGAGGAAAAGAAAAACACTGAAGGTAAGACCAGGTCTGGGTCGAGACACTTGAGACATGTCCCTCCTTAATATCAGAAAAAGTGTTCCTGCCTCCAGAATGAAGATACAGTTTTATTAATCACTAATGCTTTGTTTCATTCAGGTGCTAATGAGTGCTGAACTCTGGACCATGTACTATGGAGTCACAGCGAGTGCAGCATTCCTGATATGTGTATGTGAATATAGTAATACAGCAGCATGTTAACATGTGGTGGCCCAACACTTCAGTTGGTTTAGTGATGTTAAAACAACATAATGCCATTTAAATTTAGCTCAGGTTATTGTAAAGTCAGTGTACACTGGCAGATGTTTCCTGGATTCTACTGTTCATGAGCTACTTCACTGATGTGAAACAATGCCATGTTAGCATGTGATAAATTAATGATAAAGATTTATTTTATTTGCATGATCGTGTTGGTCCTTTCTGTTGCTGTGTGCAAAACGTCTCAAAAACCTGCTGCACTGCCCAAAAAACAGAAATATTTACCAACACAAGGTTTAACACAACTTTTTTTCCTCACAAATGCAAAGTGTTATTTGTAAAAACAACTCGCCATTTAAAAGTCTGGTATTGGTAAGAATAGAAAAAAAATCAAGTATAGGTTGGACTTTAAAATGGATCTGCTCGTGTTATTCCCGGCTTTGAGGCTTTATTGGCTGTTAGTCAAGTGTCACTGACACTACTATTCGAGTGGGGTCATCAAATCAATCTGGTTTCCAAACTTCTGATGTGAAAGAGCAGGCATGTTAAAGCTCTCGGGTTTCAAAATCCCACAGAATTGACGTGTGTTCTTGCTCCCGTCAGCTTGTTTCGCAACAGAGATGTGACCTAGAATTGGCCTTTTACAGATAAATCAGATCGATGTGGGTCAAAGCTGCTCTGTACAGTCACTTTGGAGGAACTGATATCTAAATATCTTCCTACAGTCTTGAGTCTTTGTCTGATCTCAAGCTTCTAAACTCAATTTTGTAAAAATAAATTAGTTTAAGCTCCAACTGCAGGTGGAGGAAGTAAATGTTGAATATTGCAGTTGGGAAATATAACATGTATACAGATTGTGTTAATGGGCCAACAGTGGTGACAATTTAAGACTCAGAACAAGCTGTTCAGTACAAAGAGAGGGTGTGTGGGTGTTTTCTGTGAAAAATGAACCATCTCTTCTTTCTCAAAGCGGTGAGTAAGGGCCAGTGGGTAGCCGTGTGGTCTGTCTGGACAGACCCACACCTACAATTAGACAGTACTTGTTTGAATGGAAACACTGTGTATTATAAAATGACAAGTGCTCAATGCTGAAAGCCAATACTGAGCGGCGGAGGCTAAATACAGAAGAGTGGAAAACAACAAGTAACGTTTCATCAGACAAATCTGGCTATCCAGTGTTTTCTGGCAACATTAACACTTTTGTGATTTCATTTTTCACAAATCTTCAGAGGAAATAATTTGTGACTTAACACAAATACATGGGAGCCTCCTCAGTTTGTAAGATGAGAGCTTACAGGAGTTAATGGTCTGGGATATTACAATGTAAATTTAGTTCATACACAGTAAATCCTAATGAAAATAGCCCTAATATAACCATGTAATAATCAATACCCTCTAGGTGGCGAGAGGCTTTCAAGCCTACACCACACCTTGTTTTGTGCCACATGTCACGTTACCTAACAGGCAAATAATGTTTTATTACTGTTATTATTATTCAGAGTTATGAGAGTTCAAACAACTTAAAATCAAATCAATTTAAAACATTAACTGTGTTTCTAACTCATCTGTTAACTGTGTTCAGATTCTGTGTTTTTGTCTGACTTGACAAATTCGGTCAGTAAATTTTGGTCTTAACAGTACACGTGTAAATGTTACTAACCTGTGCGAATGGAGTCACTATCATGTCTTCTCCATGCCTGCAAAAACCACAGACAAACATAGACAAACATCCAGTGAAAAAGCCATGTGAGTGCGGGGGGGCAGAGGTGTGGCAGAGCAGCTCAGGAAACACCAGTGATTCATTGGATCTCAAAACACACAAATAATGACAACAAATAAGTTTGTTGTCATTAGGGTCTTAAAGAGGACTGTATAGGGATACTATAGTTGGCTGAGACTCGTGGTTGGTCTCAAATATCAGAGTGGATATAAGGAGAGGAGATATTTTTTAGTTATACAACTATTTCTTGGAGGCAAAGATGCAGATTAGAGTTAAACCTCAGCGGGGAGATGCATAGATCCACTGCTGCAATACAGTAAGTTTAAATATGAGTGAAGTCTAGTGGAAAAGACCAAGAGGTACAAAAGGAGGAAGAAAATATTAAACAAAGTCTAACACTGACTAACAGCAATGAAACATTTGTCAATATAGCATCTACGCAGTGAGATTTAACTTAACCAAACTCAATAAGTCTGGATTATGTGATTTTTATAGCATTGACTTGGAATTAAATGAGTCAAATTACAGATTTTAGCTCATAGCTTTGGTTCTCTGGCCTTATGATTCTCATTAACGTCACCATATAAAACCACTGGTGATGGTTTCCAGGAAACAAGCTTAGATGAACTGACTGTAGGTCACCTGTCCAACGTGCAGTAGCAAAAAAAGACAAGTGAGAGCTAAAAGGCAAGTCAATATTGAAATTCTCCTCTCTGTCTGACTAGAAACTTATCTCCACTGAGATGCTATATAATATAATGAAGTAGAAATTTAGCCATGACAACATGATAACCCACAGTCAAAAATCACTTCATGCAGATTTAAGTCTGCTCTTGCATAAAGCCTCCAAGATATATGTTTGTATAGCTACAACTGTGTGCAGGTGAGGAGCAGTGTTCATGCAGTGGGTGCTGGGGAAGCCAGCGTCTCTCAGGAAGCTTCAGGGTCTCAACATGCACTTCATAACCATTCAGACCTCAGAATAAATCCATGCTGCCAGTGAAAACAGACTCAAAGTCAGACTGTACATCCCTGTCCAGCAAACATTTTGACGTAGAGCAACGACAGATATGACAAATTCTG
>BRZM01001375.1:0-10802 GCA_033238685.1 Lates japonicus | reverse complement strand
CACACACACACACACACACACACACACACACACACACAGCCCTTGGTGCCTTCTCAGACAGCCTACAGGTGGTGGATGATAAGGCAAAGCTACTTCATGGACAGCTTGAACATCAACATCTGTCAGTCTGCCTCTGCCTTTGCAGCATCCATTAACGTCATCTCTCAGCATTCCTCCACCCAGTTGACACTTAAACAGGGATATTGGCGAACAGAACACGCCATCGGCCCACGTTCTGCTCAGGTGAAACGTCAATCATTTCATCATAATTATCCCCTCGCGCCATGAAGAAGGTTTTCCAGCCAGACGCAAATCACTGCGACACCCTGTGTGACTGCAAGCAGCAAGAGCAACACAGCTAAGAGTCATCCTCACTTTATCACAGATAAAGTCTTACACCACCTTTAACAAATGCATAACCCAGAGCTGCTGGATGACACATGCCTTCTATGCAAATACATTCTGTCACTGAGCAAGACAAAACCTGACAAAACCCAAGCTACAGCTACAGCTACAGTACTACTCAAAGGGTCTTTTTTTTTTCTGCAACTCTCCATTGGTAACATTAGACAATCCTATATATTGGAGCTTATATATCTTTAGGAACCAAAAGAACTGAAATCAAACGATGGCTCACACAAATTTCTCAGATACCAAGTGGTATCTAGTCATGCAGATTTGTTGGCAGATTTTAGTTTTATTTTTCTAGGTTTAAACATGTCCATGTATGAGATTTCTGCTGTCATCTCAACATGTAACAAATTCAACAGTAATGTGTCAGTGAGAATTTACCTAGAATAACCAGGACACTGTCAGTTTTCATTGGAACTGTTTGCTACAAAAGAAAGAGTCCCTTTGAATACTGCTGACAATTAGGTCTGTGGATTATCCAAAGTAATAACAGAACTGTTTCTTAAAGGATATGTTTCTGTTGAGTTTTTTTCTTTAAATATAACTTTTCAAAACTGTGTGATTATCACATATTAAATTCAAATCATCGTGTTGGGGTATAAGCAGAAATCTCAGAGGCGGATAATTCAAAACCTGGACAAGTAACAGCAAAATGGATACCCCAAGAGGTCAGTGAGAAATATTTTATTCATAATTTGGGTGAACTGATTCTGTAAGGGGTTCAACGTTGTCAAGCTTTGAGTAATTTTGAAATTAAATTGTTTTAAAAATGCCTCAACTCAATTACCTAAAGGTGAGCAATATGATTAAAATTACTTATGAAATATCTCTATCTATCTTTAGGAGATGGACAAGGAGGTTTCCATTTCACTCCAATAAGAGAGAGTATATCACACAGATTGAAAACATCCCAAAGATACATTTTCTACCTGCTTTGTTACACATGCAAAATAAAACAGTCACATTTGGTGAATTCTTTTCATTGCCACTGTGACCAAAAAGGTACCGGTGGCATTTTAAGCTGCAGCAGACAAAGTGTAGCTGTGAATGTTGTGAACAAAGAGCAGTTCAGTTCTAAGTGTGCTTCTTCAGAAATAACCTTTTAAAAAAATGTTGTCAACACTTCTCCTGCCACTACCACTCTACCTACTACTAATGATAATGGCAGTGATAATTACTGAAACTAAACCAGTCTTGTTAAGATGAAAACATCCCAGACTTGACAATTATGACCTGCATCTCTCTTTGTATAAACATCTCATGTATTAACATTCGGCATGACTAAATACTGAATGAGGCACCACTCAACTTAGATGCCTTTGATGAATATTTATGAAATTGGGCTACACACTGGAGAGTTTCCGCCTGCAGAATGTTAAAGTGACTGTGAACCTACTGGAAGTTGTTTAGGCCACTGGCAGTTTCACTACACATTATCAAAACTTACATCGTGACTGACACTTAAACATATGAATTAACACATAGCTAAGCTTTAAATGTACTACATTGTGTTTGAAGAGATACTTTTCCCAGATTGTAAGCCAGTTAACAGGCTGCAATATGTGACTAATATAAATTAATCCAATAGCTGATTTATATGTTGTATTCTTTAGTAACCAACACTGGAAAGGTTACTTGGAAAATGTGATTAAATGCTCTTTACTCAATGAAAAAGTAATCACATTACTTTACGAAGGTTACTTGGTAGTGTTGGTACAAAATTCTGCATCTTGCCTCCCTCTCTGGACCAAACAGTAGACCATGCTGATGCAAGGTGATTCTACCAGTGATCATTTGTGAATGTATGCTAGGCACAAGACGTAAAGCTATGAATGTTTTGACATTTTGACATTCTTCATTCTTTATACACTCAGTTTGAGACTTTGATCTCTGGAAAGTGTACTGGCTTTTATTCCAAGTAAAACATTTAAATGTCTTAAAATCTCTCCTACCGTATTTTATCATTTCAGTTATATGGCATGTTTTGTTTTACTTTACTGCTGTTTTTGGTTTTTACAGTGCCCCTTCTCTGTATACTACTGTACTGTGTTTCTGTGCTCATTTAATATCTTGTTCAGCTCAAGACAAATTTCAGCCTTTGGGATCAACATAGTTGTTTTCTGCCCTAGACTGGTCTATAGTCACTCAACAGTGGCATTAATTAGTTACATGATCTTTTACTTCTGTTTCAGTTGCTCAGCCCAGCTCTATCAAAGGTGTCCTTTCTTAACTCCAAAGGAGATGAATCCAACATGGCACACTGTCTTTGTCTGACGTGCATAAATAGGACATGAGATGCTGTGGTTTAACAAGCGGTCAGACTACACATTATATATTAATCATAATGATATCAAGGATGGAAAATGTTCTAACACTGCCTCACAGCCTGTATAGGTAATGCTATTAAATATATGATTTTATATCTCCATGGCTTGACTAACAACCATAGTCAGTGGGTTATGCATTGACGTCAGCGTTCCATGTGGCACCACCCGCCTTGCCACCACTGGGTGGCCAAACAAAACCAACAGGTGGCTCCGGTGAATGAAGAAAGCTGTGATACTGGGAGGGAAACAAACAAAACACATTTAAAGGCCATCCGAATCAACAGAGAGCCACAGTCAGCAGTCTGTGGCTGTTGAAATGAGGCCAGAAATTGAGTTTTCTGACGTTTTTCTGAAGTATACTGGATGCATACATATGTGGCCCAACATGAAGGAAGTAGCATGACATTAAACAAAGCCTGCAGGCATAAGGTAGAGACCTGGGTCCTCTTTTAAATATTGGGCGAGGAGTTACTTTAACTGAAACAGATATTTTGAATATATGCATTTTGTATCTTTTATTACTGTGTAAGGTGATTAGAATCTACTGAAAATGTTTTCTAAACATGGGTTGTAACACTGTGTGAAAAATCAAACAACACTGGACAGTATAGACCTCAGTAAGAAATACTTTTTTGCTACTGCAAAATGTAATTTATTTTCTTTACTATCCTCTTTTCCTTGATTTCATGGGCTACATTTGCAAAGAAATACATAATTACAAGTAAGGGTAATTTTCCCAGTCACGGTCTGAGGCCCACTAATATCCCTCAAACTCATAAATGTCTGAATTATAACTGAACCAAATGTACCATAAAATACTCATTTCAAAGTAAACTCCAAACTGAGCATGCACCACAAATTAGTTATTTCTGATAGTGTAAAAAAAAAAAAAACATACAGACAAAATGTCATACAATATGGTCTATACTGATATTTTATGGGCAAAACACTGGATAATGTGAAGTAGGACAATCATGCTGAAGCTCAACATCAGTTATGGCACTGACCTTTTCCTATAATTGCAGCAAAGAAGTGCGAGTCATTTCATTAGGCCCGCAATATCAAACAGTTTGGATATTTTACACTCAGTAGTGTGATTTGTGAATGATTGCTCTGTTTCTGCAAATGGAAAGGTCAGCGCAGAGGCCAGGCTCTTTTTGGAAATAAAGTGCTTGGCCAAGCAAACGAAACAAGACGGCAATCAGAATGTTAATAGTAGAGTGAAGCACTGCGGCAGGCACTGAGACAGTCTGAGTGTCTGGATGTAGCAGCAGGGTCGGTCTGGGCATGAACTGGAGCGGTTGAAGAGTAAGATGACGAGAGTCGACATGACTGGCCCTGCCATAACCTTGGCTTCATAGTGTAGTGGACCAATCCATAAAGCCCTGTCCAAGAATCACTGAAGAAAACAAAGGGGGCAAGAAAACAGTCTGCAATGTCTGTGCAATTTTAGTGAAGTATTACACACTCGATATGTTCCTTTTGTCGTCCTGGTTGAGAGCCAAAGCACTGTCTGCTGTTTTAACTATAATGGTGTCTACTACGGCAGGACAATAAACCAAAGTTATAGAATTACTGACGTTATGAATCTTGTAGAGACAAAAAGTCCCTGACTCATACCATAAATTGTAATAAAAGTCTCTTAATTTGCAACAGCTACAAGAACAAATGACATCTAACCAGAGGTTTAACCAACAAATCAGCCAAAAAAACCCTGTATAAATGTAACTGCTCTGAAAAAAGTCAAACAAAAAGGAAATAAATGCTTTTATGCATTTATTGTTATCAAAGTAAATATGAGAATTTGTCTTGATATAAATTTCAGATCAGATTTCGGGTCTGTCACACAACATTAGAGTTACCACAAGTCCTGGTTTTGCCCTTGAATGTGTGTTCCTACAGTCCGTCATCAGAGCAGTACGGGGGGTCGTGGTATTATAGTATGATCAATGGCAGTAAAAACAAATATGCTGTTGACAAAAATAAGCAGCGGCTCTATTATCGGGGGATGAAGGTTAAAATCTTGAAGCCAGAGATGGTATGATTTCAGTGAGATCATGAAGGAGAAATTGGTTACTGTGCCAGTACTGGGGGGGAGGGGGTCAGCATTAAATCTTATCTGTACAAGCAAGTGTTTGTTCAGCGTGTCAGGGAAATTGAAATGTTTGTGTGGCCTGTATTTTGTTTTGATTACACCCATAGACACACACACAGCACAGACACAGCTTTTTTTACTACGTTATTGGGCAATTTAAACGTTTATAGTGTAGTCACATCTTTCCTATTTATTTTACAAGATCAAAATGTGAATGGCTATGTTTTTGTCTGGGTGAAATGCATGTTTCCGCATAAAACATCAAAATATGACTATAAAGCAAAACTGCTCTGCACCATAGCATCTGCTCAGAGTAGCCTAAGGGAAGTCATTTGAGAGTTGCTAACACCAGTATTTGTTTGTGTTGTGGGAAAACTTGCACTGATGTGAAAATCATCCCACTGCGACAAGCTTAGAAGAGGAAACATACATGCAGTATGCATGTGACTCCATTTCCATTCAAAGAGTTATGCTCTTTCACCTAGCCTCCTGTCATATGACACTTGGAACCAAGGTATCAATTGTATGAATCAGTAACTGTGCAAAAGAAAAAAAGTCAAGACCAAAATCACCTCCAATATTTGCAATGGAATTTCAGCATTATATCTCTTTTCCTTGGAGTAGAGAAAGAAGATTACGGTCATGTTACTGAGGTAATGACTACTGATCATAATATGAATCACATCTACAGGGGGCTTTAGCCTGTTCCAAGAAATGCCAGACAACCTTTTGAGCTTCCAAAGCATGTAAAAAAAAATGTCATTCTGTTCTTCTTGTCAAATCAGGTTAACATACTCCAAAACCTTTTCTACTGCTGTGCCAGAGAGATCCAGCAATAAACTCACATAGCTGCTATAATTTAAGTCTCCTGAAGTGGACACCAAACAAAACATGTTTTTCAGATTCATACTGTTGATTCCACCTTCTCCTGCATGCTGAGGACTTTTGCTCAAAATAGCCTTCTGAGTACTTCTTCTGCAACTACTCAAACAGTGACGATGATGGATTTCTAAAAGACTATCATCACTGAGGTTACAGGGTAACAGTGGGTGATCAGAGTCTGCAAGTCAGATTGTTAGAACTAACTACTTCTTCCAGCCTGTCTGATAACAGTGATGAATTCTCAGATAGATTTCCTGTTGCTCAGTCATTCAGGCTCAGCCATCAACAAGCCACTGCTTTTGTTTACATGGACAGAGAACTCCACTCTGAAGCTAACCATTTTCTGCACTCAATGTGAAACTGTGAAAGTATAATTGTGTGTAACATTGGGTTATTTATCAGAAGTGCCAAGGAGATTAATTGCTTTTAGGATGATCATTTGTTTCCACCATATTTGAAGAATCATAGTACTTGATGATGCAGGAAGGTGCTGTAGACGATGGTCAAGCATTTCATTCTTTGGAAAGATATTCTGTTAACCGATTTACTCATCCCAGCAATTAACTTGGGCCCAAGCTGTAACAAAGCTTAACTATATTTTAATTATATATATATTTTTATTCAGATAGATTGTAAAACAGATCATTCATACAAAGAAGCTACTAAAAAACCTGCCTGTTCATTCACCCATCATGTTGGCCATCAGCAGAGTCTGAGCGTGATGGCCCAAACTGAGCTTGACGCCTGTTGAGTGAATACAGTAGAGCAATTTCTTCCTGAATGGCGGTACTGTAAAGCAGTGGTTTGGAAAATCCGCTGACCCTTGAGTTTCCAGCCTCTGGCAACAGGGCCCTGGAGCCAGATATCCCCTGTGCTCAGGCCTTAACAAAGAGCTAGGATGACGGCTGGAACTGGAGCATACTAAGAAACAATGCACAAACCCCGACCCCCCCAGACCTTTCCACTACTCCTCCTCCTTCCTTCTCCCCAGGTTTCTTTCTCACTATGTTTTTTTCCCCTTGTCATGATTGCTCCCACAGGATGAATGAGCTGCATTGTTTCCCCTTGAGATGCTAATCATCAACTTTCTGCAACATCCAGTCACAAGTTTGCACTGTCACCACTGTTTTTAAGTTTTCTTACTCCTACTACTATGTCCACATCAAGAAGAACTGCAGGAAGATTACCAGTTTTGCCACTTTTGGCAAGATCTTAATCAAGACATTCATTATCGTTCATCATCATTAATCAGTATAATTAACTTCGATTTTTGTCGACAAAAACATTGTCTAGATGTGACAGTAATAGTTTCACTATTTTTCCTGAATGAGAATATGCGTATGCTAATATCAGAAGAGTTAAGCCATGTTCAGATGATATGGTCTGGATGGTAGAGATGGGAAATATTCTTGTGTTTACAACTTGCAAGTGTTCACATCAGACAACTAAAGACAGTTGCATGATTGTAATGAGTTAGTCACATAAGGTGACTATATCAGCCTTTTAAGAAGAATCTGAGTTTCCCGGTCGTAATCATGAAATGAATGTTGACGTCAACTGTTAATCATAACCATTGCTACAACATGATCATGGCATCAGTGCTTCCTACAGCAAATTGGAACAATAAGATCTGCTCAATTTCAACATCAATACAAAAAATCTTCACAAAACATACAAACATACAGTATTATTCTGTATAAAGATATTTCTTAGAAATACTAGACATACACAGGCCTACTGTAACCTTAAAGGAATAATATATAAATGTTCAAAAAGAATTACACTTCAGCTTATCAGGGCACTGCAAAACTCAGTAATAACAAGTACTAAAATGTAATATATGTACAGTATACAATATATCCTGCAGTCTTCCTCATAAATGATTACTTTTTTTTCTTTATGGTGTAAATGATATTATTACAGTTTTAATCTTACTAAAGTACCAATGATTTCTTAAAAATGCACCACCAACAGAAATTTACTATCTGGCTATTATTTGCTATTTATTAATGACATTTTCCTAATTATAGCTTATTGTTTCAGAATCATACTCTCAAAATTTAATCTTCTTCTGCACTTTTGGCAGAAGCAGAAGACTGGGCCATTAAAACACCAATTACAAAGCATTTACCTCAGTTTATATTGACAGGAATATTACAAGGTGATTTATGACTTTCAATCACACAAATATATAATCCTGTTTCCTGTGACAACATCTTAATTGTTGTTTACAGGTGCACTGAACCTTTGCAAAGATTGTGAGATTACACAGTTACACATGACGGGATTACAAAAACAAAAGGGAGAAATACCATTATCATAGTTCAGATATAATAGCTGAGTCATTTCAGGGTTTGCTTCAAAAGCTGTCCCTGCCCCAGACTTAATTGATTTCTGAAAAGCTTTATAATCATTACACAGTAACGGTTCTGATTTACCTCCTGTAATGCATTAATGGACTTGATGTACAACGTTAAAGACGCATTTACTCGTCAGTCTTAATTCTGTTGTTTAAACGACCATAGCAGTGGTGTTGCATGGTTAAAAACTTTATCAATAATTCATGTTTAAGTCAAGATTAGTTTAACAGTCAAGATTGACTGCTAACCCTCGAGGCAGTCACTGGTTCATTTAAGTAAGCTATAAAAATCAACTATCAAAGCCCTGAAACTTGCTTAAGCATCCATTTCTACACTTTTACCATTTTTGTGCAAACTGCATCATAATTTGCTCAATAAACTGCATGCATGCCTTGCATGATGATATGAGGGCTTACAGTGTATATTACTGAAGATCGTTGAGTAGCAGTACTGTATTTCTCCTGCACTGTGAATCAATTTATCACATTATGTGTTTTCAATGAGAAAAGAATAGGTTTTCTTAGAACATATTTAACCTCTGCCCTCCTCAGAGGCTCAAAGTGGATGCAGTCACAAGAGTTTCTAGTGGAGAGAAGGGGAAGACAAAATGATGTGTGTATGTCCACAATACCTGCCTCCCTCCTATGCTCCCATCGTAAATACAACAGTCGCTAGAGGTCAACGGACAGTAAAATATAACTAAGATCATAATAAGCTGCTTGCACAGACAACCTTTTTTTAACAGGTTGACAGTCTCTCTTAGTAAGCAAACAGTTCATGATACTATTAGAGCATCAATTGTGGTGTTGAGTGCATTTGTCTGGTGGTTGAAGGTTGGTACACAAATACACAAACATCTAATTTAATGAAATTTACGGGTCAGGAAGGAAGAAAATCAATGGGAAAATGATGTACGGTGATGTAAAATATATTCAATTTGTAAATGGCCCTAAACATACAACCCAGTAGGATCCTTTAAAGCTCAAAATTAAAAATACCCCCAGTTTCTGGCCTGAGCATGGTTCAGCCAAGCTGCTTAACCGCAAAGATGCTGCCTGGCAGAGGGCCCAGCTCTCAAAACCCACAGATTGCTTTATCATTGACACAACTGAGCAGCGACTGAAATCAGGCTGCACCAAAAGTAGCAGCTGGATAATTTAAGGAACAGCTATCCTCAAGTGATCTGACCCCTAAAAAAGTTTGGCCAGACTGAGAGGGAAGCAGAGGGTAAGCTTTGTCACTGCTGCCAGTGCGTCACTGACAGTGTGACATGTCTCAATAATATGATAATAAGAAATATGAAAGCAAAAACGGAAGTGCTAACTACTATATTTGACAGGTGATAGACATTTTGAAATGTCACGAGTGAAAAAAACAGGTGTTTACCATCTTTGCACTCTTTCCCAAAGCCTTCTGAAACCTTTCACAATTTGTTATTGCTTTTAATGTTGAATATTTAGCTTTTTTTCCTTCAATATTGAAAAGTAGAAGTTTTGGTTGGTCTGTCAAGACACTTTAGTAGTACAGTATTGGCTATACTGTCACTAAATATTGATGTTTTCTTCAGTGCCATGGTCAGGCAAGACTTTCTATTTGCCAGCAGGAAACCTCAAACTGTAACGAGCAGATTTCTTGAAAACTAATGGCTGGATTTCTGTAAAATTTTAGTGTTGATGATGCCCAGGGATCAATAATACATGCTCTTTTGTCTTGCACCACCCTAAAGCAACAAGTCTTCTGTATGAAATGACAACCTGTATTAGCATTTCCTTATCTGAAGCCACTATTAGCTGGAACAGGGCTTTCCAACACTCAATAAAAATGAAAACAAACAAGAAATACTACAAACAGAATGTATCCAGACAGACTGAAAATCACAGGTTTTTGTTACGTTCATTTTCAGTCTTAACGCATCAACCGGCACGTACCCAGTGTTCTGTCCAATGTCATGCTGGCAGAGAGGTCACAACCCTCTTATTTCTTTTCTTTTACATTAACATGTCATTTACAACTTGCAATTTGTTCAGTAGCTTCAAAATAGCATGTACAAGAGTAGCAGAAATCCATTAGGGGGTCAACAGACAAGAGTAGTGGATTTTCTTCAGTTGGAGCTAATAACACTGCTGCGGTTGTGCTTTCCTGAAGATGTGGATTTCAACAAAACTCATTTTAAGGCACTTAGTCAGCTTCCACCAAATAAATTACAGAAGAAAACAGAGAAAAGGGAGTTTTTAAAAGTCATTCTCACAGAACTAGCGCTCAATTTACTACTACTGTCTTACAGACTTGGCCGATATTTTACTCTGGTGGGGCACAAACCTCCATTTAAGGTTTAAAGAAGTCTGCTCCCAAAAATGTCTTTCCTGGAAATATGCCGTTCCAATCATTTTCTTTGTAGGAATGCAAACAAGCTAAATTATATCACAAGGAGGCACCTCTTCACTTTGTGTATTGATACAAGTTATGGGCTGTGTTTTCAAAACGTGTTCCTCAGCATTGTTTATGATCAGAGAGAACTAGATATTAACAATAGAAACACATGGAACATCTTTTCCATGTTGTTTGTAGCTCACCTGGAAAGGGCTAGTTATGTGACCCTGTCTGTGGTTAACAGTATCTGCTTCCCACTCCACTGCACTGTCTGTGGTTAACAGTATCTGCACTGTCTGTGGTTAACAGTATCTGCTTCCCACTCCACTGCACTGCACCGTGGTGTATGTTTTTTTT
>BRZM01001374.1:0-27269 GCA_033238685.1 Lates japonicus | reverse complement strand
GGGGGGGGGTCTCCTCAGCCCTGCTGATTTACAGCACCGTCTCCTCATGACTGTGGCTCCAGGCAACGGGGGCTGCCGTCAAACCTCCAATCAGGCTGCTCCCAGTGCTTGTTAAGTGAATTTTATGGCTCTTGTCACTCCTAGTCTCAAGTGTCTTTTCCTCACTGAGCTGGATTTCCCAAAATGTTGCAGATTCAATTTTAAGCAATGTGAAAAAAATTCTAGAAAATGGAGCAGAAGCCGAATGCTTTCTAATAGCACTTTATGGCATATAAAGATGGGAAAGGTCGAGCATGGAGGAGTTTCTAGGAGACATGGTCAGCTTGTTAGGTTAAATCTATCCAAAAATAAAGAGGTGCTATTGTTAGTATGTCACTGGCTCAAAGAACCTGAATAGGTCTGACATTCAGAGGAGCGCCGACCCATAAAAGATTATTTTGATACTGCCAGTTTGACCACACAATGCAGAATACCACAGCTGTTTTGCCAGCAGCAGGAACGGACAACAAGACGTGCTGTTTTGTATCTCTGTCTCTCAGCTTGTAATAATACCTTTTCAGTTCTTGTTAACATGGCTTTCTGTTAAACACAGAGACTACTTTTGAAAATTAGCTGAAGAGATTAAAGTCAGATAACTACAATATTAAAGGAATTACTCTCCTGGAGAGAGTGTTTTTTATCAAGAGTATATGAAGCTCTTTAAGAGATGGTTTGAGTTTTAAATAATCTGGTAAGTAGCCTAAGCTGTCTGGTTTGTAGCAGAGAATTAAATTAAATGAATGATGATGAACAATACACTATATAGTCAAAAGAAAGTGGCCAAACCTAATAACCATGTGTGATTGTTAAATTTCTATTTCTCAAACTACGGGCTTTAATAAAGCCTATACAGTAAATTTTGTTCTCAGTGTAAAAGCTAAAAGCCTGACTGAAGACAGTGTTTATTGTCTTCACTTTCTCACTTTGAACCTTATACTTTCAATGTCATGCCATCATAAAACTTTCAGTAAGTCACTGCGTAGTGTGACAAGGCTAAAGCTCAAGTCATGCTGGAGTTATTTCTTATAATGGGAACGTTTTTATAATTTACCATCTTTTTTCATCTCTTGCGTCTGAATCATCTGAAATAAGTACCAAGTGGAAGACTAAACACCATTCCAGAAATTAATCACAATGAGAAATGATTAAAGAAGGTGGGACTAAATCAAATATTTGAAAGTGTTATGGACTGTGGATATAACTTCAAGTGAGTGTTTCAAATTAGGGGAGAATGTTACTGCAGCAGGACTTTTGTTATTGCCAAAAAGACGTAATTACATCTATTTATGATCATATAAAATCAAAAACATATTTGCTCTATTTGGACAATGACGTGGTCTGTAATGTGTAAGGGAGAGAGAGTTAGAAATATTTCACCACAACATATCTTTAAAAATGAGGTAAAGCCTGTCTAACAGCAGCTCCTGCTCCAATAAAACTCTTGCATTTAGCCTTCCCATCCACAATAATTATGCAACATGAGGTGGGATCAGGCAGGCTTCCCACTCATCATGCTATAATGATAACCACATATAGCCCTCAGCATATCCTCCACCACACCTGGACTTACAGAAGAAAAGCATGTTAAAGGGGGAGGTGGGGGTGGGGGGACTGCTCCAGCACCAGTTTGTTTGTGTTGGTGGTGATGAAGATGGAGGAAGCAAATCAGCAAGAAAACAAAGGCAAATCTCATATTTATTTGACCAAATCTGCTCGCAGTTGTTAACCACCGTATTGAATGCTTTCTCTCTCTCTCTCCCTCCCGCTCTCCCTCTCTCTCCTTTTCTTTCTCCCACATGCGCGCGCCTCGCACACGCTCCCCCACGCAGCCGCGCGCGCACACGGAAACCTGCTCGCCAGTGCACTGCACAGGAGCCCCTGACAGTGCCCGTGCGTGCCTGCCTGTGATCGCTGCCTGGCGTCTACTGCCGCTCCGCTGGATATTTGCGCAGAGGACATTTGCCTCCGCCGGTGACTGCACCGATCCCCGCCGCACGACCCCGCTCGTTTAACTTTTTGCAGCGTGTGACTGTTTTGTTGCGGAGCACCTGTTCCGACACTATGTTTCCGTCTGGCGAAAAAACCCTATAGAGCCAGGCGTTGTTTGACTTCCAACTTGGAGCTTGATGGCACAGTTATTTGTGCCAGGTCTGGAAAGTTGCGCTGCGTCAGGGAGCATGGGCGCAAACTTTACAAGCTTTTTAAAATCGAGTGGCAGTTTTTAGAATGAAGGCAGGTGAGTCACCCGTCGCGTAAGAGGCGCGCAGAGCTCCACGGCTCTCCAGGTACTAGGAAGGGAAAGGCGACACGGAGGAAGTCGTGATCTGTGCGGCGGATTGCGCTACGGAGGACGGAGGGAACGGACCGATGACAACATGGGTGAGTGAGTGGAGGATTGTCTCATTTAGAATCGTTTGCCGCGGGAGGATTGAGAGCCGCGGGAGTCTGCAAATCATCACTATTATTGGTTAAGAGCACTTGTGGTCTGCACAAATACGGGTTGATATTTCCTCCTTTGGCGCATCTGTGATTGTGTAGATGTTCAGAAAATTTCCCCAAATCTTTTCCTGCGCAGCGAGCTAACATCTGCAGTGTTTTCAGAGCAGTGCACTTTTGCACTATTCCTCCTCAAATATTTTCTCAGATTCTGTATTTGTAGTGACAAGCATCAACACCACTGAGAGGTGTTCCTTTCCTCTTCATGAATTAAAAAGCAAAACAAAAATAAATACTGCAGGCGGGAGTGTTCATGCCCCTGAATACCTATCAAGGGGAGAAGAGAGACAATAACACTCCCACCTTTATGATGTGTCAGTGATTGAGCCCAAAATCTGAATCAGTCGACGGTGTTCTGCGTGTTGAAGCTAAATAATACCTCATTATCTGTCTGATTACGTCTTTGCTGATGAAGCTGCAAGGACAAGTTTATTAACATAAACCTGACCTTAAATGGCCGCATTCTGGTGAGAGGGGTCTCTCAACCCCCCCGCCTTCAAAACCTCTGACATGTTTTGACTCTGTCCTATTTCTTCTACCTCCCCGCTTCTCCTGACAGCTCTGGGCACCTACAATCTCATCCCACACTGCCTATCACCTCCTCCATTTTAGTGACTGAGAGTGCTCCAAAAGCTAAATTCACCGCTCAGCCTCACAAACCCACACTTCTCAGTGTTTCAGGGGCTTTGCGTTCCGCTGCTTCAGTCAGTGATTTTTTTTTTTTTTTTTTTTTTTTTGCATATTTTTGGGGGGGAGCTCAAACGAACTGTGGGTGTTCAGAGTTGTTACTGAATATGCGATGAAATGATGCTGTCACTCTGAAGCAGTCTCCGGCTGCTTTTTAACAGAGCGTCTCACGATCTTTCATGTCCTTTCCTTCAGTGCAACTTCTGTTGTTGAATAATATCGCAGTGAAGGACTATTATTCATAGGCGGGCACGTGCACGCGCGCACCTAGAACACACAGGGTATGTTTGACAGGAGGGTTAGGTGCGGAGAGAGCCGTTTGAGTTGTTTTCAAACTGCACCCATGTGATTCCTTTTGTTGGTCTTGGCTTCTCACTTGTTGAATTTATGCTGCTGTTTTGTTTTTATTTTTACTTTCTTTTAAATTCCCAAATGTAGTGAAAAGCTGACACAGACTGGAGGGATGCATGCTGCCCACACATCTGTGTAGAATTGTGGCATTTTCTCTAATGAGCAGCTTAGTGCAGTTAATGAGCACATACTATTACAGTTTTAATTATGTCATCACAATTAACTATTAGCCAAACTAAGTGGTTGCATTTGGTGGGATATCAACACTTCTGACTAGCCATCTCATCTATTGCATTGTGTTCCTCATATAGGGGCATTTTAAATGGGAAATAAAAGCTTCTACTGTCTTTAGGGCTGACATGTTCTCTCTACATTCAACAGTAAAACTTAACATCAATGTGATTTAGTTATCCTAATCACCCACAGAGAGGGGCAGGGTCGGTTTGGTTGGCGTTCGAGAGCAGTTGCATTTAACAGTTATTTTAAACACTGATACATTTTTTTTTGAATAGTTCCCATCACACATTCTTTCACAGAGCTTGTTCTTTACAACACCAAAGTATTCCATACACCATGGTATAAAACAGAAAAAGCAGAAAATCCTGGCATTTTAGAATCTCAAACCAAAGAATGTTGTCTGCTTGATCCATGACTGAAATGACTAACAAAACTGATTATTTATAATAACATATTTGTGGCCTGACCTGAGGAATTTATGTTCTTGGTTCTTCCGATAGCATATCAAGTATGATAGAGAAAAAATGACTAACAACAAACCTTGAACAGTCTAAAGTGCTGCAACTATAGCTGATTTTTAAAATAGCTGAAACCATCAATAGTGATTATTCTGTCAGTATGAAGCATGTTTCCTTGTTCTGAGTCTGACTGAAAGTCCCCATCTGGCACTTTTTGCAGCAGTTTAGTAATATTCACTTCACCACTACCCACACACGCTCTCAAACCGTCATAACACAGCATATCACATTGAACTCTTTCACTATACCTCGAGGTCATTCATTTAAGCCTTTTTTTTTTTGTCCCTGTTGTTTTGCATTGTTGGTGTACCGTGAATAGCCACACTTATTACAATTTTTTTTGGGGGGACGGGTGTTCTGTTCTTTTCCATTTTGTATTTTCCTTGAAATTAACTGTGAGAGACTAACCCAAACAATGTGTTCCGCAAATTGATCTCGTGCAGTGAAATATGGGCAGAGACACAATAGTGAGAACAGAAGTCTGGCAGTGAGCGCTGAGCTTGCACACACAGAAAAGACCCAGAATCAAGAGGCACATGATAGTGTGTGGTGTATTCTCCATGTCACTGAATCATGCTACAGCTTACATTCAGTTGTCAGTGCCTTCAAAAGCAACATACAGTATCTGTCATATATGTCTGCCACCTCTATGGTTTTGATCAGAAAGAAGCTGATTTAGATTTTGACTTAGGTTTGCAGGACCTCTAACAAATGAGTAGTGCTGTTATTTTCTTCTGATGAGGACAGCCTCTTTGTATAAAGTATTTAGCCATAGAACAGACATGGAAAAAAGAAATGATAGGAGAAGGAAATTCAGAAAAAGAAATTAGTCTTGCATCCGGGTTAATGTTCTTCCAGATCAGGAGAAGTATCTGGATATAATTTATGTATGTTTTGTGCCAAATTTATGTTTTATATTCAGTTAGCATTTATGGAGATGGTGCTTTTATTCTGAAGGATTTGTGCCAGAATTCGTATTGTTGTTTCTGCATATATAGTTGATTTGTCAAAGTAAAATGAGTCAGTTACAGGACATAAAACAGAAGTAATTAAATTCACTCTGATGCACACTGGGGCTGATTAATAACCATCAAAAAGTGCTGAATTCTGATTGAAAGTTAAACAATGTTGAATGGGTGGACATAACCTACGACATTTCTGACCTTTGCTGATTACCAGCATACCACACACACTCACTCACTCATCATCCATGATGTCAACTCCTCAGCCTTTACAGCCGGCTTGCCTCACAGTGGCCAGCGTAAACGTCTCGGTTTGTGCTGATCTTTTGACATCAGCGCTCATATCGATCAACTCAGTTCTGTGCCTCCCAGCGCAGAAGCCAATAACTTGTGTGTGTGTGTCAGTGTCTGTGTGAGTGTGTGTGACTCCATAGGAAAGCAAGCGTCAGTAAAGTTCCTGATATGTGTGATATTATGGGCCTGTGAAGAGTTTCAGCTGTCACTCTTTGACAGGCTGAGTCCGGATGTCCGGATGTTAAGCGCTGTGGGTGTTAAGGCTGAAGACTTGAGTGATATGGCTGGTTTATTGGGTGCAGCGATTAGAGAAGCAAACTATCTACTTCATTCAGTTCACTGCTGTATATGGGCAGTGGACTGAATGTCGCAAGAAAATCGCCATTTTACTTTATAAATTGGTTGTTAAAAATAAAGCAGCTACAAGGCCAACCTCATTCCAACCAGACTGTGCTTCTTAAATGTCATCAGATTAAATAGTTTCTATTGTGCTTTAATCATTTTAGAGGAGGAAATCATTAAGTATTGTGTATCTTTATCGCCAAGGAACTATGTCTTTGCCAATATCTAAGGAAGATAAAGAATACAGTGGCTGGATAATAAGACAAAAATAAATTCTGTACAGTGTTTCATAACTTAAATTAGCTATTGCTTTTTCTGTCTTTCATGGATCCTCATCAGGCATGAACATCACATCAGATCAAAACATTGCAGCAGTAGATAATTAAAGTTTCAATGGGGAATATAAAACAGTGCCCTGACATCTCTTAAGCACCTTAGATTTAGGGTTATTATTTTCAGTTATTGTGATTTCGCATTCTAAAATGTCATGTGAGGGTTCACAAACATGCTTTAAATGTATGCATACCGCATATCTCTAGGGGCCAAGGTCACTGCAGTATCAGGCAGTTTAATGGCTGAGAGAAAGCTATAAGCACCAGACCAGAATGGTTTGGCTGAAGCTCCTCTAAAAATTCACTTTTCCAATCAGACTTCCATCCAACACTTACTCATTAAGGCTGCCTTTTTCCACAGTGGGCGGCTTTCGTGGCCACACAAAACCCGCTGGTGTAAAAATGTTGACATTCAAAATAACCAATTAGCCTTTGTAAAGGTCTTCCTCCTTGCAAATTATATTTTACACTCTGACAAGAAGAGTGTGTGGTTTCTACAAATCGGCTGTAAAAGGCAGTGGTTTGTATGTGTTTATTTGAGTTCTGTTGTTTGTGTAAGATTTGTTTGGAACAATCATTCATTAATCATTTAGTATGATTAGTGCAGACAAGATAATTTAACAATTAATTAAAATTGATGAATTATTTAGATATTAAGCAAAAATTCTAAACATGGATGTGGTTCCAGCTAATCAGATACGAGGATTTGTTGCTTTTCTCGGTTTTATATAACTTTAAAATGAATATCTTTATTTTTTGAGCTGTTGGTCAGACAAAGCAAGCAATTTTAACTTGTCACCTTCCACTCAAGTTTCTGACATTTTAGAGCATGGACAATGAATCAGTTAATTAAAAAATGGTAATATTAACTAATTATGAAAATAATTATCAGCTGCTACAAGGTGTTTAACTTGATTATTTAACTTGGCAAATATACTTTACTGACAAATTTGAGTGTACATTTAAAATACTAAACTACATAAGTGATATACCCTTAGCATCCATGTTATCAATTAACTTATCCTCCCGATACCATGGCAACTTGCTGACAAAATGCAAGACGCACTTAGATTTAACTTAACTTTGTTCATTTACTTATGTAACTCATTCTCAATCATTTTTTTCTGTTTTAAATCTCATGAAATATAGTTCCTGGGACTGGGTTAATTCCTGCTGCTGAAATTGCCAGGCAACATCTACATTTACACAGGAAGGAGAACATTTCACTATGCTGGGCCTGGAGTTTTAAAACCCTGACAAATTTTGAAATCAGAAGAAAATTTCACTGATTGCTTTAAAGTCTTAAACATACTCAAATTCTAAGAATACAGAACAGTGCCCAATCCTTCTCCTTCTAGCAAAGATAATGTTGTAGCACACTCTTATACACACCCAGGCTGAATTTTTCTCTCCCTCCCTATATCTGTCACGCACACATTCAGAATTGGTCACTTTCTATTGCTCCCTCTATTTTCCTGTCACAGTCTAACCTGCAGCTTTTCCACTTTCCTTTATTTTCTATTGGTTACATTCCCTCTCTCCTCTCCCCTGCAGCACTCCCTCAGACCCTACAGGCTATTAGCTTTACTGTAGCTAACATAGCTAATTATAATAATTTTCTCTTTCTTCCTTCTACTCTTAGTAATTTCTATATTCATGCAAATATCAAACACATTTAAAATTAAGTTTGTGTGTGGGTTTTCACTGAGAAGCTTTTTATCTATTTAATTGTATTGCTTTCACAAATAACCCTAGATCAGAACTCTTGCTTAGCTAAGTCACTGTTGCTGTGTTTACCTCAAGTTTAATAATGGCACCTTAATTCTTGTGCAAACAAACACCTGCATCATAGGTGTTTGATTGTACTGTGTGGTCGCTTAACGATAATCCACATCTGCCAGCCAATCAGAATCATGAATTCTCAGAGGCACCAGTATAAATAAGAGTGACATGCACTTCAGTCAATGGACATAGCGTCCTGCACTGCTGCACTGCACTTACTGTGAGAAGCTGATGTACATTGCAGGCAGTTTCTCCCGTGGATAAATAATTATATAGACCATATGTCGCTAATCCCATTGATCTGGAATGTTGATGCTTAGACTTAGCTAATCTATACACCTAATCATGTCATTAGGGCTTTAAGTGGTAATAATTTAGGCCTTTCTCTTTTCCGTATGAAGTGGCCCGCAGTCAAAGTGAGAGCAAGCTGTCCGTCTTCATTCCCCTCTTTCACTCTCCGTTATGCTTGAGTAGGTCAAGGACTCAGTAGACCTCAGTTACTACATCCCTCACAAATACAGACAGAATAACTGAGCTAACAAAATTGACTGCTCATTTCATTTCATTTCTTAATGGATACTGCTCCATTTAAGCTGTATTTCGCCATTAATGGTTTTATATTAACCAGCTAAGCTCTATTTTCCATATATCTTGTTCTTGTTGTACGGTATAGTGAGTATTTAGGACCGCTCCTCTTATCTCTGCATGTATGTGCAATTTCAGTAGTAGTAAAATAAGCTTTTATCATAAATCAGCCCTTTTATACTGCTTCATGCTTTTGCTGTGAGCTGAAATTACAGCTGACTCCAATTTTCAAATTAATGGGCGTAAAATAATGGGTTTTAAGTGTGTAAAAGGTACTTCATTTCAATATTGTAATGCCAGTGTGTCCAATTAATCACAGTTGCATGATGGGCCCGTGACTGGTAATATGTCACGTACTTCTGTGCCCTGAAAATATTTTTAATTTTATGTGCCTTAAATCTGAGTGAACACACTCAATAATGTAATATATCACACATGCTGTCGTAGCCTAGAATTTTGCTTGCCTAAGCTGAGTCACACATCACACACTTTAAAACCCTTGGCTCTCGTGTCAGAGAGGAGGACAGTCAGGGAGGGCTGAGGGGTTGGAGGAAATAATAAACGCATATCTAAACCTTAAAGATCTATAAAATAATAAAAATAATAATATGTATAATGCTCTTATTTATCCTCAGACTGAAGTCTCCTAGTTCTGTAGTGGTCAGCCTCTAAATCATACGTCATCTTTGAAAATTATTCTTCTATATATATATATATTAGATCATCAGAATACACATTAGGTATATTTTATGCAGCGTAAAGAAGTTGAAATGAGGAAAAAAGGGGGGGCACCATACACATCTATACAATGAGTTCATATCGCAAAAAGTTAATTTTACTTTTCGACCAGTCAATAACCTTGAAAAGCTGCCACAAAGAAACACACATCCTTCCATTTAATGTGGATAACCTGTGGTACAGTAGACCATTTAATAAGAAATAGTAGATATATTTTGTTTTCTTGCGCACTTTTCATTTCTTTGAAGTGCCCCAGAGTGCGGCCTTAGCACTGTTGGCCAACCCACTTGGGCACTCTGGGTAATAGCCTTTGCATCAGTGCTCAGAGCACCGTGCATTCAAATGAAATATCAACTTGTCGCGCCGCCAAGGAAGACGACAGCTGACTCTGCTGGGCCTGCCAGAATCCACTCTGTCCTAAGGGAGGGAAAGCAGTCTCACTTTTATGGGATTTCAGAAAGGTTGCCATCGGAATCTGACCTTAGCTGAGGTAATTGGGGAAAAGATATATTTTAGGAATTATATAATGATGTAACTTTAGCTGTTTTCTGCATTTGTGAGCCTGCTTTAATTGACGTTTGCTGTGAACATTTTAGTCTAACTTCAGCAACCTTTTTCCAGTCAGTGAGTAGTAGGGCCTAGGGGAATACCGGAGCATAGAGCCTGTTCTTTAATTAATATTTATTGGCTGCAATTGCATCTTTATCAGATGCAAATTGCGTTGAAGTGTTATTCGTTGGACACAATTAAAGAAACAGCAATGTGCTCCAGTTTGCTTCAAGGCCTAACTACACATCTTGTCCTTCTCTAAGAGTACTTATCCACTGGCCTGGCTTAAGTGCAGTTGGGTTTTATCAACAACAAGTATAACTTCAATTGGCTCAAGGTCAAGGTTAATTAATAAATCCAATCTCCACCCCAGAAAAGAGTGTAAGAAAATAAGTGCGTAAATTTTACCCAACTCTGTTTACAGGATCAGGGAAGTACTACTGCAGTGTGAAAAAAGTTGTATAAAGCTTTTAGTGGCTTCAGAGGGAACTATGTGTAATTTGACAAATTGTCTCAAGGGATGTCACTTGAGTCAGCATTGCTTGAATCTGAAGACTTCAAGTTAGAAAAAACTGGTGGTGTGGAATTAAAAATCTAACTTTGCAGCCCACTACTCATCTCTGCTTGTGGCTGTACATTACTAGTAGTGTCTACAACCAGCATAACACAACCAAATCTCTCATTGATCTACTGGCAGCCAAGTTGCATCTTCAGGTTCTGCTGCATCAATTTTGATAGATTTCTTAAACCATCATGAGTCCAGCAATGTTATATGAATGTAGTGTTAAATCGGTGGAGTTCTCTTTTAATATAGTGTTTGATCTAGCATTATATATTTATATAACTACAGTATTCATATAGCTTTAACTTCAGATTCAATTTGAGTCAAGTCACCAACATTATGGACTAACCAGGGGTACAGTTTTGAGAAGATGGTAGAAAGTCTTTGTTGGCTGAATTACGCAGTTAGATGTCTTGCAAAAAAATTTGATCAATCCACTAATACTAAGTGTGAAAACATAGCTGATATCTGAAAGTTTGTTTCAGATTTACCCTTGAGATAATTACACTTAAGTTTACTACTGTGTTGCTGTACTACAAGCTGTTCAAATCTCTAGATTCCACAAGATATGAAATCTTGAAAACCCTCTGGCTCTGATTGGTCATGCTCTACTAAAAAGAGAGCGCCAGGTAAACAGATGTACGTGGCTTACCACATGAGATCAAATCTCGTCTGAGGGGGAGCAGATTTGATAGCAGTTCCTCTAATATTCCATGGGTTTCTCAGGGTGTACCCATGCATACAACATCTGAAGCATGAAACCAGAGGAAAACCTGAGTGGTGCTTGCACATAACACCATATGTAATGATTGGAAAATCAATCTGTGCTTAATTCATTCTGTGCTGTAAAGCCTCCCATGGGAGCCCGATGTACACATCTAGTGGATTTTTATCACTCTTCTGTCTATGCAGAAATCCATGCTCAAACAAGGCATGTTAATTAATGATTTTGTCATGCAGAGATGCCAGTGGCAGAATGCTGTGGCTTTCTATCACATTGTACAGCCTGGAGTTTTCTTCCTCATGAAATATGCCTGAATCTTCTTCCCTGTTTTTTAGGGTAGATCCTGAATGTAGTTTAAGTGATATGACATGGTGAGCTTTCCCTGTGGGTTCACAACAGACCCTTCTAGATGCTCCACTGGGATTATCATTAAGGGAAAACTGATGAGTGTCTATAGTGCTATGGATGCTTGGCCAGATTACACAGTCCCTAATAGAGGTGATGGAAGTGGTGGTGAATCTATTGCTTGGAGGACTCCATGGATTTATTTATAGCATGCATTTTCACACAGCGTGTATCTTTACTCATTCTCATATACATACATACACATCATCACTAGAGTGCATTTACCTCCTTTACCGCCCCACTACCTTCTGCTGCTCTAATTTTTGCTTGCACGCTGGCATATTCATGAAAATGTAGTAAGATTTCACATCAGGTCTCTTTTTACTTCCATTAGTAGCATTAAGCATAAAGTTTAGCGCAACATTTAATTGTCAGTGTCACAGGTAGTAAGCAGGAAATTTCACGACTATTAAGGTAAAGTTTTGGTATTTTTTAGCATAGTTGCCATTTTAACCAGTGAACTACCACACTTACTTGAAAGAAAATCACCTGGATCTATCCCATGGCCATCTATCACTATGTCTATTTTAATTCTGTTCAAGATGCATGTGAATCATATCTTGGCATTTTGCATTACTAAAATAACAAACGTATAAGTTTGTGTGACATTTGGGGGGCTCTGTGCTCTCTGAGTGCTTTCTAGTACTCACATGGTAATTGCCATCAGAGCACATCTGCTAAGATTGTGCAATGGCATGCACTAGCACACAGATGCAAATTAATGTTACACAGGAGCCTGGAACTGTAACACCCAAACTAAAAACCTATACATCAAACTTTGAATTTGGCATATTGTTCTACGCCTACTATTATCTAATTAATTCTAATTGCAAGGAAGAAATTTCAGTGGCAAGAACTGCTAAACAAATTCCAAAGTATTTAGAAAACGCAGGAAATTAAATTGCCTTTAGAATGCTGTTTTCAACAGATGAAAGTGTTTTTGTGGTTGTTCTTGTTTGACTGTTTCAAGGCTCAAAACAAACCATGGTATAGAGGTATAGCATAATGATACAGGTAATTAATGCAGGTGATGTGGAACACTGCATGTTTGCTACTCATGTTAGCATGAAATTGTCACAGTGTTGTGTGACACCCTCCCAAGTTGTGGGATAATGATGCAGAAAAGTGTGCTCTGCATACTGTAGTATATTCCACAGCAGGTTAGCACACAGAAACAAAGTGATTTTCTGAGAAGCCCAACTGTAATATATTAAAGCTGCATATTGAACCCTGTAATGAACAGTTACAAGAGGCATAACACAACACTTCATATCACGTTTATTTACAGCTTTCTGAGAAGTAGTCAGTGTGAGTAGAGTACATACTGTACAGGCTGATTACAATAAACCTGATGTGCCAATTTACAAACTTGCATTGTAAATGAATGCAGTTTTCCAGCATCATTACAGTCTCTCTCTGTTTGTCTTGAATAATGTCTGTCCATCTGTCCTGACTGTTCTGGAAAGCCGTATGTCTCTCCAAAACTCATGTATGCAGAGTTGCACATCGTACTAGTAACGTGATGCACTTCTCTTTGTATTCATGTCATTCACTTGCTGTCATTTTATAAACCTTGTCCAAAGTCAAACAGTAACTTTTAATGCATATACAAACCAAATCAGAACATTTGGCCGTGTGTGTGTGTGTGCATGTGCGAGTGCACACACTCTTATACTGTTGTGAGAGCCAATTCAATTTTTTATGTTGAGAGTGAGGACATTTTTGGAAAGTGGAGACATTTTGTCCACAACTGACTTCTTCAAAGTGCTGTTTGGGGGTTAAGACTTGTTTTAATGGCTGAGGTTAGAATTAGGTTTAGGTTAAGATAAGCGTTTAATAAGAGGATATGTATGCAGGAGAGGTGGCTGTGGTTAGGGGCTTAGGAATGTGTTGTGTCAGTGAGCACACTCACAATTCCTTCTAAGTACAGTTTCGTGGGAGACATCAGGTCAACTAATGCATGCATACTTAAATAACTTATATTTAAGTATGCATGAATTAATGCTACTGTTTAATCATGAGTAATCAGATTTCTTTGTTCTGTTAATATGTGTTTTATTGGCAACCCATTTGTGAGAGAAGAGAGAGGTGAAGGTGTTCTTCATTCATATGTAACATTTTTAGAGACTTGTAGCCTTAAGCTTGTGCAATAACAGCACACACACACACACAATTCTAATCTCATCCATTCAATAAATTATATTTATTCTGCCATTAAAACTACAACTACTGTTGCATCATTGATTATTAAAAACAACTTGACCTTAAATTTCCCTGTATTATAAATAACCTAATTGCATGACTTGTGCAACTACTGCTTTTTATATCTCCACAATACTGCTTGTAATCCCTGCTTTTGCCCATTTTCTAGTCAGAAACACTGCCATTTCATCCTGTCCAAACACAATTAACACCCTCCCTCCCTTTGTGCTTTTGTGGACTAGCACTTCATTGTTAATTGTAAAATCTGTAGCTGTTAACAGCAAAGCAGCTTCTGCAGAACTAAACATGAAAGCAGACAGATGCCTGAGCAGAGGCAAAAGTGCATTTGCTTTGTCGTGAGATATGAATATCGTAGTCTGAGCGTTACTCAGAGTGAGACCAGAAGAGAGCCCTGGGTCAAGGATGTGTCCCTTGACATATAGCACAGTCAAAATGTATTAGGACACTGACACATCTTTTAATGTGTTGGCTCTGTACTGCGCCATGTAAAATTTGAAGTCAAACTAGATTGTAAGGTTAAAGGGTCAACTGTCAGCGTTAATTTAAGGGTGTTTTATATTAGGTGAGCAACTTGAACTGTTGAGAACAGTCCACTCTTTTACCTTGAAAAAAAAAAACTTGATTGCATTGCTTTTATGGCTATAATCATTGTCCTGCTGCGTTGTCCGTAATTTGAAGGACTGTATATAAAGCAGAACCTTTAATTTGTCAGTACTTGCATTTACATGGATTGTAAAGGTTAAGGTTGTATTTGATCCAGTGGACAAGATATTTCAAAGTTTTAGTTTGAAATTGCTCTTTAGAGATTAAGAAATATCAGATCATGTCTCACTTTGAGGAGGAAAATATCACAGATTTTTCTCTGACAAAGTGAAAAATGCATCCAATTTCCCCTTTTCAAACCAACAATAGGGGTCAAACACTTAAACACAGTGTTAAAACTTGTGATTTTGGCAGGTTGCTAATCCAGAGAAAACAGTTCTTTCACCTGATCCACTGAAACTACTCAACTTCTTGGAGTTCTTACATATATTTAAGCTGTTAGCCCTATGGTATCTTAACCTGTAACAGACGTGTGGAATATTTGTCCAGATATTCATCATCCTTGAGAAGTCTATGTTCAGAATATTAATATGTTTGAGAGAGCAAGATCTCAATTAGTGCACTATCGCAGGAACCTGTGACATGACCTCATCATACAGACAAAAATAAATGCAGAATATAGATTGTGATTCTTGCCATAGCTATATAAAAATTAGTACTAGTACTGAAGGATCCAGAATATAGCTTCATTCAAAATCAGTATTTTACTAAATGATGTCACCGTAATTTGGATTGTGAACATATTTTTCCCCACCATTATCTCTGATAATAGACAGAGGATAGAGACTGACATTGTCACTGGTGAGAGGATGCTGACATGTAATTCTTCACTGAGTATAGAAGGAAGAAAGAACTTTATCTATGAGATCTGTATCTTTTAATATAGCAGATTTCATATTTTGGTCTTTTTCAACCGCACTAAGCTTTCAGGATGTTTCCCTGAAGATCATTCTTTTTTCATCTATTTTTTTTCCATTCATATGAATCAGCTCTTCTGGTAATTATCTAACTTTTCATTTTTTCTTGACAGGGGACACTGAGTTTTTGTTTTGTCCATGGCTTATTTTCAAATAATACCTCAAAATGTGATATGATCTTCAGTTAATTCCTCTCTACTCTCTCCATCTCACTCTATTTTAGGTCCACTGCTGTGTGATGGACGACTGACACACCTCCTCTTTCCTCTCCTCCTCCTCTTGCGGGCTCCCCTGTTGTTCAGCTTTGGTGAGCGCACCTGCCCCAATAGCTGCCGATGTGAGGGAAAAACTGTCCATTGTGATTCATCTGGCTTCTTAGATGTCCCAGAAAACATCTCAATAGGCTGCCAGGGCCTCTCCCTGCGCTACAATGAACTGCACACCCTGCTACCCTATCAATTTGCTCACCTCAGCCAGCTTCTCTGGATATATTTAGATCACAATCAGATTTCAGCTGTTGACAGCCGAGCTTTCCAGGGGGTCCGCCGGCTTAAAGAGCTAATACTGAGCTCCAACAGGATCACATCCCTGCACAATTCAACATTCCATGGAATTCCCAATCTCCGCAGTCTGGACTTGTCCTACAACAAGTTGGAAATCCTGCAGCCGGGTCAATTCCACGGCTTACGAAAACTGCAAAACCTCCACCTGCGCTCAAATGGTCTGTCCAACATCCCGATTAGAGCATTCCTAGAGTGCCGAAGTTTGGAGTTTCTTGATTTGGGGTATAATCGAATCAAAGCTCTTACCCGTACCACATTTTTGGGCTTACAGAAGCTGATGGAGTTGCATCTGGAGCACAACCAGTTCTCTCGGATCAACTTTTTTCTGTTTCCACGCCTAGCCAACCTGAGGTCACTGTATCTGCAGTGGAACCGCATCAGGGTGGTTAACCAGGGCCTTCCATGGACTTGGTATACACTGCAGAAACTTGATCTGTCGGGAAATGAAATCCAGACCCTGGACCCAGCTGTGTTTCACTGCTTGCCCAACCTTCAAGTTCTCAATCTGGAATCCAACAAACTGTCCAATGTGTCTCAGGAGGCGGTGTCAGCATGGATCTCACTGACCTCCATCAGCCTTGCTGGGAACATGTGGGATTGCGGAACTGGCATATGCCCCCTTGTGGCTTGGTTGAGGAATTTTCGGGGCAGTAAAGATACCACTATGATATGCAGTAGCCCAAAGTATCTTCAGGGAGAAAAGATTATGGAAGCTACAAGGAGCCATGGTATTTGTGAGGAGACTGATTACGTCCTGACTGAAACACCCTCACCAATGTCTGAGCTGATTTCTGAAGCCACTGCTGAACCAACCTTTGCCCCCACTAGTGGCTCCCCACTTATGCCACCAAGCAGCACCTTTGGTCCTCTCCCACCATTTAGACCTCGACCTATTCCTCATCCTACCTTTCCAGGGCATATGAGCAAAGATCCTAGAGACTCAGTTGCTCGCACTCGACCCACTTACACACCACCCCCAGAGATGGAGCACATGACTCTGCACAAAAGTGGTGGTGGGCAGTGTGGCACTCTTTTTCACCATGTCCCTAATCTTGACAATTATCTATGTGTTGTGGCGGCGCTACCCGGGTGCAACCAGGTTGCTGCAGCAGAGATCCATGGTGGGGCGGAAGCGTCGCAAAAAGAGTCCAGAGCCAGAGCAGAACCTGAGCTCCCAGCTCCAAGAGTATTACATGAGCTACAACCCTGCTGCCACACCAGAGGCATTGGAGGTGCTAGGCAATGGCACTGGTTCCTGCACATGCACAATTTCTGGCTCCAGGGAGTGTGAGAGGTATGATCCATCGCATCAGCCTAAAAATAAAAACTCAAAATCAAAATACAAAGGCTCAACAGAGAGGTAAATCCTTTATCAAGTATACCCTGTAAAAAGACACTATTGAATCACAGTTAAGCACCCTTGACTCTTCGTTCATAACACGCTTGACTTCAAATGTTAGATGTCTCCAATTATTCAGGTTTTTACCCTTAAAATACTAACCTTAAATTTAACCTTTAACTGGAAACTAGAAAACAACAAATCTGATCCAGGGGAAGCACTCTACAACTCGGGGTCAGAAGACCACATTATAACAAAAATGCAATATTGAATTTTGTGTTCTTTGAAGTCAATTTAGCATGGTTTTAATTACTGTTCGGAAACAGTATTTATCTTTCTATTATTTGTTATCTAAATTCTGAAAATGTATTGGGGACCATGACTAATTGGACACTGTCTAACTATTTCACAGACACCACTCCACATCAGCATGGCACGGCTCTCAAATGTTTAAGGAATTTGTTTGGCATTTGTGTTTGTATGCGTGTTTGTGGGAGGGGAAAGAGGGGGTGGGTGTGCACTGCTACATTATATGGCCATACAGAACTTATTTTCCTGGGAATTTTCATTATTAATGGAAACTTTCAAACTGCCATTGGTATTGATCAGAATTTTACAGTTGTGCTTGAATTGCATTGTTTGAAAGGCCTGCATGGTCTCAAGTATGGACGTGCACCCTAACTGAACTGAGTTTCTCTGGAAGTGCATACATCCTCAGTTGTGTGGGAAGATTTATGGTAATCTGCACAGAGGCGAGGCAATATATATAATATAAACTTATGATATGGCTTAAATATGGACCCTCTGCTGTGATAAGGTGTAATTACACCTGAAAACTCAGAATTGTAGGTCGTCTTTGTTTGATTTTAGGAAGCATGCAGCTTCACCAGTAAGTCCAACAGAATTTAAAAGGTTAATTGAATTAGTGCTCACTAAACATTTTGTTTACAAAGATATCAAAAGTACTAAACAAAAAGGCAAAAAAATATCTGATATTACCTCAAATTGTAATTTCTCTTTGAATTACAGTAAATAACAATTGGTTAGGCTAAATTTTCATAGAGACTCAATAAGACTGAAAATGTGTATTATGAACTTTAGGTACAAAATGTCATTATTGTGAAGTTGCTGTATATTATGCAAATGGAAATATGAAAAAAAAAAAAAAAGATTTGGCACACGTAAACATTTGACATGAAAAGTGATATCCTTTTTGTAAATCTTACATATTGTGTAAGATTAATTTTATTGTTACCTTAACTCATTGCAGCTTTCCCTGTAGGAAAAAAGCATTAAAAGTAAAAGCATTCACCAGGGGTAATTGATTATGTACAGCACAGCATATATTTTTTCTATGGGACCTGTCAGTATTACAGCATCAAGTGAAGGTCAAATAAATTTAAAGCAAGTCAACCAAGTCAGTCCATTCTATATAAGTCATAAATCTCTTGATATTGACAGTGGAGCACTTCTGGCTTTTACCTTTTTATATGTGACTGTAAAATTGTTCTCAAGCTTCTACTTGCAGTTACTTCGATTTGTTTATTACATCTTTCCTCATGTTCCTTGCTCAGAAGGAAAGCTTGACGTTTACAATAAAGCTAAGCCTTACCATTTTGAGCTCTAGTGAAATTGTCAAGCTTGTGAAGATTATGATTATATGGGCAATCTATAAACAATTTCAAAAGCCAATAGTAAAGAATAGTTTTGTGAGACCTAATTGATTTATGAGGTTTCACAGTGCACAACTGTCTGTTTTGTCCTGCCTTACTAACAGATTTCCATACATGAAAATGTAATTTGTGCTTGCAATCTGTATGCATATGACTTCGTAAGGTAGCAGCTAATCAAGCAATCAGTGACTGTCTTCTGGGTGCTGTCTTTGAGTGAAGGAGCACTTGAAAGGTATAGTCCAGTGATGGTTAAGGGGCAAAACCAGTGTTAAATCTAAAGCCAATTAGGATGCTATTCATGCAGAAAGTTGTGGCTCCTCTCAGAAATTCAGTAGTCATGAAGTTCCACTTCATGTATTTCTATAATTTCAATTGCTACTCATGGCAGGGAGAAGAAGTTAAGGTTGGTTTTTTTTCCCCTCAGAAAATGTATCAGGTTTTCTGAGTAAAACTTTGTGCTACGAGATGAGACACAGCTTGATTTAGCTTATGGCACTCCACTGTCATCCAAAAACTAAGTGAAAACACATAAAATAATGATATCTTTGCTTTTTTAGACACAGAGCCAGGTTTCCGAACATGCTCAGTGACATCTGCCCACTTTTGAGCTGCTCTCCGGAGATCAGGGTTTGGGCTTGTGCACTGTGCATGAAAAAAGGACAAAAATCACTGTTGTTGCTTGCTTGCTTGATATATGGGCTCATCAGAGACCGCTAACTGTGCTTTAACACCAAGCCTATTATTTTCAGTGCCCTGATTTTTGCAGTTTTGCAGCCAAAGTTTAGTTAAGTTTAACTTTGACCCCTCATACAATGTCTGCCATGGTGTAAATGTGGAAGTGACAGGAGGCAAGTCAATGTCACTGTATAGAAGAATGTAAGAAGTTAATTTTGTGCCTCTCTATATTTACAGAGCTATCCATTTCTATTCTCCAATCCCTTTGGGACTTCGGTAAAAAACTGAACCATGGCAGAAAATTGATATTGTGATTATTTACATTTCAAAGCACTCCATAGCATCCAAAATATAATAATGATGTGTTTCATGTCTTTTTAAGAAAGATAAATAAATATTTTCCAAACCTGTCATTAATGTATAATCAATTTGAAGCTGCTGCCACACTCTATGCTAAATATAGTGTGGTATGTCATAAACAAATTCACATTATCACATGACGATTTATTTTGGAGCCTAAAGCCAGGCTTAGAAAAAGGCTGAGAGACGCAGGTTCAGGCAGCGGTATAAACAGTCCTGTGCCTGCTGTGTTAGTCATACATCTGGCACCAGTACACAACATGGCTGCAGTTAGCTGCACAACAAAAGCATTGTTCTGATTTTCTCAAGGCTCTGCAAATATTTCTGTAGCAATCAGCGTCAGATTATTGTCTCTTGCTATATAACTATAATCCAAAGCTCATCATATCAAAGACAATCTCTCCTTTTAAACATCACTGACGGGTGCCTACAGTAGTTTGTTTGAAGGGGGGGTGGGGTTGTACACTGTTGCTTATTTCAGGCCTTTAATAATTGACAAACTGGCGTCAGCTTGATGAAGGTGCCATCTTGCTGGCCAGCACAGCTGGCTGTGCCTTTCATTATGGCTCTGTGCAGCGCCAGCAGTCCCTGTGGATGGCAATGTGCAAGAACAAAAGCCAACACAACACATTTACCCTGCTGTGGCTAGGATTCAGTGAGGTATTGTCAAGACTGGCACAGAATAGTGTCAGGGCCCAGCAGGAAAACGGTATGAGCAGTTCACTGTCTCTTTCACTTTGGTTTTTAAAGGTTTAGAGGCTGGAAACTTAGATTGCCCCTGCAAACCCAGACAGGTGTTATCATTTACTCTGGCTGATTAGACTTCTGTTCAGGTTGGAGTTAGATGCAGGCATGCTGGGTGTTTGCTGAGATCGTCAAAATCCATTCACTAGTGCCGCATTCACATCATATTGCTACAGAATGTAAATTTGAACAGTTGAATGGAAAATACAGTTCAGGCTGTCTTGAGTTGAAGGTCTTGGGAATTTCTGTCAGCTACAATATATCCCACTTGGAGAAAAGAACAACAGAAGTAGGAACAAACTGGTCCCAAAATAAGTGCAAAGCCATCAGCCCTTGCTAAGCCAATGCTAACAGTAATATAATCAGCTATATTGTTTATATTTGGTAGATTGGAATGATTAATTATTTTAGTTTCAAATTTGTGACTTAAAAGAGAGCAATTTTTAAATCACCAGAGCCTCAACTATAATTTTAACTTACATAATTAACAGTGCCTTGAAAAGTGAGAGTGAGAGAAATAATTGATTCAAATCATCAATAGTAGTGTAGTTAATCTTCAAAGAAGTGTTTCAGCCAGCTCTGATTAGGCAAAGAGAATAACTCAGTCCACAGTCTGTTTCATGTCAACAGAACTGCATCCAACCAAAGCGGTGGATAACAGTGGATTTCCCTGGTACTAGCCTCGCAGCACCAAGGGTGTTCTTCGCTGCTGGAGATATAAAAACACAGGCGAACACTTCATTCTCCCGCCTTGCTCCAGAGCACGTAGACCAACTTTAGTTTTACAGAAGACATTTAGCCTGTGGTGGCAGCCAGTATATTACCCTTATACTTTCATTCTATTATTGCAGTTAACTTTAAATACAAAGCTGTCTACTCACACTTTTTTCTTTCTGTTAGGACAGACAGTAACAGTGGCCTGATTGCAGTTTGCATTTCAATGGACCTATAACATTACTGAATGGTTTGACACTGAGGGCACTGGAATAGCAGTCACAGACAACAGCGCCACCCTCTCTATTTATTGAATTGTGACACCAGGAATCTGAATCAAATTGAACATTGAGAAGTTTTCTGCATAAACCGTCTAGAAGATCGCCTAGCAGGTAGCACTGCAGTTGTGCAGTGTAAATGACTGAAAGCTGGGATCTTCAGGATTTAGAGCAGTGAGCAGCTCCTCCTGTCAGTCTATTAGGCTAATATCTAAACGTCTTTTGCAAATGTACTTGATTTAGATGTGCTCAAGGAGAAAGTTTGGATGTAACCCTAGTAACCTTATTTTTGGCAGTCCAAAACATTGTTTTTAATGAGTTGGGGACAACTGCTGTGCCAGCAGGTGGCAGCATAATCAAAGTGACATTGAACTACAGCTCCACAATTTTTGATATTACACTCTCAAGTGGGGCTGCTTTTCTGGCTGTGCTTGTGTTTCTGCTTTTAGTGCCATGGCCTCTCCTGAGAGCTGATTATTGAAGACCAACCTAAATAATTAACTGTAGTTTTAACTGCAATGACTGTATGATCTACCTTACATACTTTATTAGCTTGACTTGTGATCCAAACAGAATTGGTCTTCTTTCCTTAGATGAAGAGAAAGTATATAATCAAGGAGCCAAACAATAATTTTCCCCACCTCAGTACTCAAGAAATTATCTATGAAAGTTTCAGTGTCATCTGCATAGAGAAAGAAGTCACATGAAGAGGCAGATTTTATGCCATGTTAGAAACAATAATGGCCCAGGATACTTCCTTGAGGGACCCCACAGTTTATGGACTTAGAACCATTAAAGGTCCCATTAGGATCCACTTTTATGGTATCTACCTGTAAGATATGATTGAACCTGAACCATGGCTGTTTACTGACCGTAAACCGTAGACAGGGCTTTGCAAACCTCAGTCTCTGGTATGACAGACATGCACTTTTATACACCCCTCCATGTCTTGGAGACTCCACTCTTCTAGCACTGTTTGTCTCTGAACTTAATTCAGCCAGTGATTATGTTGCCACTACAAAGTCATTGCAGTTTAGTTGTATATACAGTGTTTCTTGGAGAAAGCCTGGTCTTGCATTTTCACACCATAATGACAATGGCTCTTGTAGATACCGATAAAAGAGAAGAAACAAAGCCAGCTGGAAATACATTTGTTTAATGTGGTGTAATGTGTTTAAGTCTTTTATAAAGGCCACAGTCTGTAGTCGTCATTAGTCAGTATGATAGATGGTTGAAATCCAGCAGCAGCATGTACAACTTTGAAGGGACCAGTAAACAGATGGAAATAATTTCATGGCAAAAACAATCACAAAAGCAGTCTAACAGCACCAGGTAACTGAGGTTGTGATTGTCTCTTGTGAGAGACAGAAAAAAACAGGTTTGCCAGTTCACCGTCTCTCTCTGGTCTTTTCCTCAAGCGCTCCCTGCATCTCGGAGATACTGCGCCGGTACCCCCCTCCCTCCCAGACAGCTTTGAAGAGAGAAGGATGTCACACAGCCAGCCACAGCGCTCACTTTGCATGTCCCCTGGCTAATTTCCCCTCCAGTCCCGTTCCACTTGACAGGCATTCCTCCAAAAACCATTTAGAAGAACACTTTCATTTTCCGCTCCCTCTCCCCTTTACCTCATCAGTTTTAAGGAACCATTAAGAGCTTAAGTGCAAGCAGGCGTGCACCAAGGAGAGAGATCTCAATGAATATACAGTAGGTCTCATATTCCAGATTCCCGTTAAGTCATTTGCACTCCCACTTTTTTTTTCTTCAGATTCTCCCTTGCAGGCACTGAAACAGCAGCTTTTAATGTGTGCATCGTGAAATCCTCTCTGGTCCTAAATTATTAAATTCATCATTTCTGTGATCAAGCTAGATAGAGTTTTAAAAGATTGAATTATTAAGAGGTTTTTATGGTTAATAGAAAGCTTTCTGTTACTGCTTAATGCTGTTTCTAAACTCCCAGTGTGTTAGGCTCGAGTGGGAGCAACATCATGCTGCTCCCTGTCAGCCAATAAATTAATCAGTGTTAATGATGACGGGGGGCTAATGAGGGCAAGATGTATGTTTTTCATTGCTTGGCTCAAGTGTTTTTCTGGCTGACAAGAAGGAAAAATGAAAACATTCTTAGTTTTTTTATCATATAAAAATGCGGATGGTGACAACAGCTGCTCAGATGACAATGCCAGCAAACCCCCTGGTGAGAAGTACTTCCACTTATGCAGTGCAAGAACCTCTTAGCCATCTCAGAGGGGCAATTTCATGCCCTCTTCCTCGATTGCTGGGTCATCCTCAAAAAGAACTCCTCCCTACAGAGGCTGTGCTGGATGATGATGCATGTACTGAAATGTTGTAAACGTGGCTCTTTACCCGAGGCGCTCCTCCCTATTGTACATGCAGCAATACAGTCATACATACTCAACACAAACCCCAATGAGCGGTATATTATTAGCAGCATCTGCAGCCTGGGTTGGCCCTGCAGCTAAGACAAATAGGGATCCTCTGTTTTACTGGATAGCACAACAAAAACACAGAGAAGATTCTAAAGCAGATTTTTTTAAAAATGTGTGGATGTGTGTGTGTGTGTTTGCGTCTCAGACTAAAAAGGGGAAAACAGCTCAGTGGCACCTTATATAAAAGATCCACCCCCTCTATTGCCCTAAATTGAATTTTATAATCTTGTACCTGCCCCCCTTTTCCTTTCACCACGGGCTTTGGCAGCCGCTGTATACTTCATCCTCAGATAACAGTAGCATCAACCCACCCACCTTCACTTGTTCTGTCGAAAACACACAAACATCTTTTTCTGCCACAGTCTTTATAACTGCAAAGCTGGCATAAATACATGCACATTGTAACTAGCAGTATCATGACATGACTACACTACACAGAGAAGTGTAATTAAAATGAACAACACAACTGCCTACACAACCTCACACAGGGTCTTTACAGTGTGGGGTCCTGCAAGTTTACACATAGGAAGCAGTGAACCTTTAATACAGTGCTGGAACAGATGAGTTGATCGATAAGAAAATAATCAACAGTTTTGATGATTGATTACTTGTGACTCCTTGTCACATGTTGCATATTTCAGTCAGATGCAACCTGCTCCACCGAAGACTGATGTGCTGATTGTTAAACTGACAATCAACAGTTTAGCCTGCAGAGGTAAATCTTCCCAGTATTTCATAATGAAACAAGACTAAGTAAAACCTAGTATATGGCTAGACTGTGTATGGGCATTTGGAACCTACTGCCAGGCTGCTGACAGCATTGTCAGTTGGTGTTAACTTGCCACAACACCAGTAGTTTCTGCTTTAGCTGTGCGCTTTCCCGGGACCATCATGCCGTATGCCGTATAGGGCTGGCCCTCACTGTTGCATTCCAGCCAAAAAGAAGAGATTAAAGGATAGTTTCAAATCTCAATATAAGACTTTAAGTAGAAGCCAAATGTTTCATGAAAGAATTGAGATGAATCAGTCCTGTGTAGAGCTAAAACAATTAGTTGATTAGATGACTGACATAAAATTAATCTGCGCTTATTTTGATAGTTGATCAACTGTTTCATTTTCAAGCAGAAAGAGAAGGTCCAGGTCCAGCCTCTAAATTGTAATGATTTCCTGCTCTTCTCTGTCTTTCCCATATGATAGTAAGTAAGTTGATAGTAGATCTTTGACTTATGGACAAAACAAGCCAAGCTCTATAGAGAAGTCAAATAGGGTTCTGAGAAATTGTGACTGACATTTCTCACCATTTTCTGACATTTTATATACCAAGCAATTGCTGAGAAAACGAAGTTGGAGACCTACTCCTGTCCATGCTGGTCATGAATAACTTTTTTGTTTCAACTACACTGCACATAGAGGACAAAATCCACCCTCCAGAAACCTTCACACAAAAGCCAGGATAAGGATACCCAATTTTGCCTCATACTGTGTTTAGCTGAATTTGGAATGTATTCTTTAACAGAACAGATTATTGACAAGAAGTGGCATGCAATCACCTACACGCAGAGAGTGCGTGACTGCAGGAGGCTTACAGTAATGACAAGTCTATCCTTATTACAAAGGACTATGACAAAACCATCTCTGTTACACATACAGTGCTTAATGGGTGTTGAAGCTATGAGGAGTTACACATAAAAGGCCCTTAAAGGCTCTATCTTTTCTTCCTGAGAGACAGGGCTTTCAAAAACAGTTAAGTGTCTGAGTATATGTGATTTCATAGCTTTGACAATAACAGCCCTCTTGTTTGTAGTTTATACTGTAATTTGGCATAGTTCATTGTTTTGTGCTTCTAGTCTGTTAAGGAAATACATGTCCATTCAGTAAAAGTTAGAAGCTATTGAAATCAAGGAAGTTCAGGCTCAGTGCATCTTTTTATGAAGGACAGACATTTTAAAACTTTTAGTCCTCTATGCCACAATGTGTAATATTTCTTACTGGAATTTTTCATCCTAAATTGCCAATATTAACAGATTCATATATTATTGCAACTATTGTACAACACAGTCTATACTTTAAGGCCCTGCCTTGATCTTTTTGCTGTGCGTTGCTTCTTTTGCTGAAAAATTACTGTATTTGCAGTACGTTTTTTTCTCCTCTTGTCACATAAATTTTAATTTCACAAGACTCTGGCTCTTTCTCTGCAAATGTTTGAATTATTAAACTGTGGTTTTCAGAAGGGAGCAGAGACATTTGTGGAGATCACATATTTTTTAATGGTGCCCTATAGGCATAATGTTCATTTGCTGGAATAAGGCAGCAGCCAGATCCACCCACGGAAGCCACTCCTTTTTGTAGATCAGAGTAATACTGCCTAAAGTTACTTTTCTACTTAGTGTGACCCCTGTTAGTTTGAAAAGTTAACATTGTATGCCATTGTCACAGAGCGAAAAAATGTTGAGAAAAAGTTGTGTTTTCCTAAGTTCTGACTGTCTGCCAGATCTGCATTTAGTTTAACTGGAGACAGATTGTCTGTAGAATGAACAGTTACATTGTTGACATAAACTCTAATACCACATGATTACAGCCTGCAATACTATCTACAGTGAAACATAAAAAATAACACTACGAATTGCTGATTGATGGCTGTGTCCATGGTTGGAAAAAGGAAAGCGGTATTAAGACTGAGGGAGAAAAATGGAAGCAGCAGCAACAGAAATAAACCTGCCACAAAAGTTGTGTGGATGAGATTGTGTCAAGCTGTACAAGATGCCGTACACAGTCATAGGGACAGACAGAAGGAAAATAACAGCCTCTTCCAAACAGAAAACAAACAGAAAATGAACTCACAGCTCAGCCTGATTTAGGGTGCATATAAGATGTGTAATGGTGTAAATACAATTAGTCAGTTAATTGATACATTAATTATTAAATATTTGTTGACTAATCATATTCAAGTAATTTCTTAAGCTGAAATGCTAACCTTTTACCAGTCCCAGATTTGCCGGTGTGATGATTGATGCTTTTCTGTTTTATATTATCGTAAACTGCTTGCAAATATGCAGCACATCATCACATTGTCATATATACAGATGAGCCACCACTCACAGATGAAGCAAATAACATTAACTTGCAACAATGG